>PVLD010008619.1:0-82666 GCA_004027595.1 Dinomys branickii
TACTATCTTATCTATAATTTGGTATTTCCTTTAATGTTTTTGTGTTAACTAATGTGAAGATAACTATGTAATACAACATCCAGTTCTAATTCCCTACTATATTCTGTATAACTTTGTATTTTCTGTATTGTTTATGGCTTTTCTGGTTCATATGTCTCCATTCTTTTGTCTTTAAAATAAAATTTAAAAAAAAAAAGAGCTGTGGGTTAAAGAGGGCTCAGCCTGACACCCAGGGAGAGGCCGTGCTGCTCTGTAGGGTCCCATGTGCAGGGCTAGCACATCTACCAACCTCTCCATCCACCCGTATCTTCCATGAGGGCTGCCCAGAACCTCACGCTGGCAACCCGGCTGACCCCAAACACCCACCACTCACTCTGATCCTTCCCCTTATGTGGATATCAACGCAGAACACATGCCCATATGCTACCTGCTCCATCTCTGGGTCCCTTCCAGCAGCCTGCCTGAGCAAAAGATGGCCTGGTAGAGGTTACAGCACAGGGAGACAAAAACCTGACATGCAAAACAGAGCCACAGCCAGAGCCGCCAAGAACTGAAAGAAGGACTTTACGTTAGTCCATCTAATCTACTGAGAGATGAAAGTAGCCACTGCACACCTAAAACCATGAGAAAAGGTAGAATAAAGAAGAATCAGTAAGAGCTATAGAAAGGGAAGTTCTTACCTTATAATAGAATAATTTGTAAAGATATACTATCCACAGAGATCAAATTAATACAGCGGTTGCTCTTGCAGATTCCCTCAGAACACAGCACAGTTTTGGAAAAACATTGTACAAAGAGCTATAAATATATATAGGACCCATCAGACCCCATCAACAGGACATCAGAGAGAAGGGGTGGAGGGGCTAGGAACCGAATCTCCCAGACACAGGAAAACTACAAGCTCAAGTTAAGGAATTCTAAGCAGAATAACATTGTCAGCCCACACCTGGACAAACGACCACTACAATTTATTTCTTTTTTACCACTACAGTTTAGCACCCCAAGGACAAGGAGAAGGTAGGCTAAGGGGTGGGAGTGGTAGGGAGTAGCTGGGAAGGACTTCATAACCCAGGGAGCATTTTACGCAGCGGGCAGCCACTGAGGAGTTTGAACCAGAGATGACACTGGTGAACAAGGAGACACTGAAGATGAAGGCAGAGAAACAGCTGTGGCTTGAGGTCCATGGAACACAAGATGCACGCAGCACACGAGCGGGACCCTCACCATGCAGGAAAGCTCACCTCGCTCAGGCAGGGCTGCTTGGAGCTGTGTGCACTGTGGAGCTGGGAGCCTGAGAATGCTGGCTTCTCCCTGGCCTGTGAGTCTCCAGCCCGGGCCAGGAGAACTTGGCAGGAATGCAGCTGCTGAGAGCCCGAAAGTTCAGTGCTGCCTTGACAAGCTGGCACTCAAAAGCTTTGCACCCTCTGAATGTCAGTACCCCAGAATGACTAGGAAACCACTGCGTCAAATTCTGGCCATGCCTGCAAGTCCAATGATGAGATCACTAGTACATGATTCAAGCATGGCATGAACCTTTCTTCCCTATAGAACCAGGATAATAGTTTCTACACTGTCATAGCCTACTTCACAGGGGAGCAAAGATAAAATAATATCAAATGTGAAGAAGCCAGAAGTCCCCAACAAACATGCCTTGGTTTACTACTCTGGCATGCAAATGCCATGGGGAAGACAGGACATTGCTTGCTCCCCCAGAATTATAACACTTTACTCATATTAGTATTGTCTCCGTAGTCAGCAACCCTACATCCACCTCCCAGTGCTTGGTTCAGAAATCCTCAGTGAGCTCAGAAACTACACTGTGTAGTTGGATCTAATATGTCTCCCAAAGGGCTTCTGTGTTCAGAGGTGGGCTTTTGGGAAGTTGATTGGATAATGAGGGCTCTAACTTAATGACTTAATCACTGAAAGAGTCATAATTTGATAGCATTATTGGAAGGCAGTGAAGACTTAGGAGGTGGAGCTTAGCGGAAGGCAATGAATCATGGGGGACTATCTCGCATCCACTTTCCTCTCTGGCTCTTTCCCCTGCTCTGCTCCTTGGCTTCCATGAAGTGAACTGCTTTGCTCCACTATGACCTTCTTCCCTGAGGTCCTGCCTCACTTCAAGCCACAGCAATAGAACCACTGGACCGTGCACTGGAACATCTGAGACTGTGAGCCAAAATCAATCTTTCTTCCTTTAAGTTGTTTCCCTCAGGTATTTGGTTGTGGCAATGGAAGGCTGACTACTGCACTGTGAAAGTGAGAGGCCACAGAAACACCCAGAGCCCCTATTGGCTGTCTCAAGTGCTACAGAGGTCCCCACCCTTACTGGGTTGGGCTCAGGTTTGACTCAACAGGGCTGGAAAACTGGGTTTCAAGCAAAACCAGACTTTAAGAGGGAAATCTGAAATAAATGCTGCTTTCCAGAAATTCCCAGGACTGGTCCGTGCCAGGTCCATTCCTTCTCCAGCTGAGCACAGCCTACAGGAAAACTGTGGTTTGAGGGAGTGGCAGGAGCACAACAGCCCTGGAGACCACTGCCAGGACACACACAGGCTGCTGCTAGAACATGCATAGTATCATGCTTGACACTGTCTTTAGCATGATTGCTGCAACCAGACAGATTATCAGTTACTGCCTACACTAAGCTTTCTATATGTGTGATTTCAAATTGTTTGTTTGTTTCTAATATGGATCTATTTTTTTGTTTTCTTTTTAGCAGTTCATGTTCACAGTATACAATGTTTACATTCCTGTTGGGAATTGGTACATGTGCATAACTCGTCTTACTTCTTGTTTTTGTACCCTTCCCTTCCTGCCTCCCCTCCACCTCTTGATCCCCTTCCTATCTGAAAAATATATACCTCTTTACTTATTATTATCTATCTTTTATTTTACTCTTTATTTGTATTTTGAGTTTCTCATACAAGAGAAACCAACCGGGGATACAGCTCAGTGGCACAGCTCTTGTCTGGCAAGCACAAAGTACTGAGTTTGATTTCCAGTACCAAAAAAAAAAAAGAGTGAGAAATCATGTGATATTTAATCTTCTCATGACCATATGGTCCAGTGTGGTTGCCATCAGAGTTCTCAGTATAGTAATCTATGAGAAGAAAGGGATCAAGGTTGCCCAGATTGTAGTGATACAGCTGAGATTGTGACTTGTCACAATCTCAAGTGAGATTGTTGCCTGAGGGTTGTTGAAAATCACAAAGAAAATTGCACAGACATTTGTTGTACATTCTTAGAAGTTATGGCTAACTTCTAAGTTATGGCTAATTTAACCCATACATAAGGCCTGCAAGATATCAGGAGCCACATAGTAAGAGAACTGGTCACTTGCTTCGACTGTTGCACCCTACAGAGAAACTGTGATCAGCTTTTCCATTACTGGACAAAATGTCCAACATCCTCAAGTTGAAGAGGGATGTATTTACTCATGGTTTCAGGGGATCAGTCCATGTAAAGCTGAATCCAAGGCAGGAGCATCATGGCCCATGGGCATGTGGAGGAAAGTTGCTCCATTTGTGGCATCTGGGAGGCAGAGGAGAACAGTGCAAGATAAGAAGAGGGCCGGGCCGATCCCAGCTACACATAGATAGAAGTGTGCTCCACCACTCTCTGAGGCAGCTCCCAAGCCAACCAAATTGACAATTATGCTTAACCATCACAAAGACCACTGTGAGTGTGGGCAGCATGGGTGGGGACAGAGTAAGGCCCCAGCACGTGTGCAGTTCACGCACACTGACTCATTCCCCAGTTTGCCCTCAGGAACTTGCAGGCCCAGCTCACAGTGGTTTGGGTCACTTGGCTGTCAGTTTAGGTTTGCCATTTTGTAGAACCCAAGTGGGAATGAACATTCTCACAGATCATGGAGAAAGAAGTTTTTCATTGGGCTGGGAAATGTATGATAAAGGTTGGTCTCTGTTTTTCCAATCCTCTGCCAGGGTGTTGCCCATGCACATTTTGGTCCATTTTATGAAACAACTGCAGGACTCTACTCTGAATGTAATCCTCTGCTTGGCTGTGGCTATATTATGCCAAGTCCAAAACTATCCAGTTACAGTAACTGTCCTCACCTTTACCTCTATAAATGCCCATTCAGAAGCCCTGTGAGATGCCAGGCATTGGCTGCTGGGACTATTCTCACACTCCATGGGGTGGAAGAGGTCCATCTGTCCTGGGCCAGACCTGTGGTCATTCTCAGAGAACATGCTAGCAGCTAACACATAGCAACTAACACACACACACACACACACAAACACACACACACACATACACTCACACATATGAACCAGCATACACACACCTACACACACACATATACATACACACACATACATACACACCTACACAAGGGAAAGGAAGTAGTCTCTGGGCAGGTTAAAATCTGTTTTTGACACACACCTGGCTCACTTAGTAACACCTTACCTTTAAATACTTCACAGTTTTCCAAATAGTTTCCCAGCACTCTCTCACTTGATGCTTACCTAGGCCTAGCATAAATGACCATCCTCATTTTTATGGAGGCCAATTTGATGTTTTTAAGAACAGTAGGAGCCAGACACCTCTGGCTTTAAATTCAGCTTTACTCTGCACTGGCCATGTGACCTTTCAAAAATATTTAACGTCTTAGTTTCCTCATCTAAACTGGGAGGACAAAGTCTACCCCAGAGCACTGTGGTGAAAGTTTTACAGAAAGTACCAAGTACATACTTGATAGTAGGGAAGCAATTTTTCTAATAAAGAAAAGGGTAAGTGTATGGTAGAAGATGGTGAGGATCTGAATTAAGATACTAAATGGGGAAGATGTCAGGGAACAAGGAGAGCAAAGTGCGGAGGCAGAGCTCACCCACGGTTGTGAAGGGATGCCCCACGCTCTGGATGGGTAACATGGCAATGGTATGGCCAGGCCCTGGTTCTGAGAGTCCACAGAAGAAGCTGACACTGTTCAAGCTTGTTCTCAACGAGTTTGGATGAAAATCTGGGCGGAGGTGTACAACTGAGCCATTAACTGAGGGACGTGGAGCTGATGTAGGTTCTGGAGTGAAGGTCCTACCATTCCATCCAAATGGGCTGGGATTTCATTCCAGTTTCAAGCCTCACCTCTTGGATTTGGTTTCTCAGAGATCACACAAGCTGCCCACCATCTTTGCTTTTGGGTCCTTACCTTCCTATTTCTGTGTCTTTAGCAGGTTTGTGGAACATTTTACTGCACAGGAAATGGAACATACTGTTGGCTCAGGGTTTGTTTTCCCAACTGAAAACTTCTTGTCTCTACATGAGCTAGTCTGGGTCTGACTTTAAACTGTAATATAAAGTTGTGTGCTGCCTTGGCAGTGCTGTCCACTCTGAACACAGATTTGGGGTACTCCCTGATTTCAGCAGACAGAACTGAAGGGGACCCAGGCACAGGCTGTGTGAATCAGGGTGAGCTACAGAGTGTGCTGCAATGAACATCTTTGGTCCTTTTATGAATTTTGGTTACAACTATGTAAAATATTCAATAAACTATATAATCAGGTGTGAGTTGTGAATCTCGTTACATTCTATTAACAAATGTGTGTAGGGCCATCATCATCACTGGGAAACACAGCAAACACCTGCACATGCGGCATCCTTCACCAGATCAGGCTGCTGCAGGAGGAGAGCCCATTCCAGGACCCGCCTCCCAGAACACTTGAACCTCACTGAGGCCTCAAGTAAGAAGCCAGGGCAAGGAGGGGGCAGGGAATAAGCACTGCAATGTCTGCAGAAAGAATGAATGCTGCCTTCCTATTCTGCTCCCAATGGAGGCTTAAGGAACCCTGATCACTGTGGACCATGCTTGCCAAGTACCATAGTCTCCTACACACTGTGTCAGGCAAAGAGTGTGGTTCTCCCAGCCAGCTGAATTAACAGCACCCTTCTCGTTCTCTCCTTTATATCCACATCTTTACCCAGCTGCTCACTGCAGTGTGAGGCACTGTCTTGTGTCTATAACTGTCCCCAGGCTGAGAGGCTGGGATGCAGGGACAATCAGCACATACCTGAGTGAAGGAAGGAGGAGATCACAAGCCTAGGACATGGTGTGCTTGTTCTCTTCCCTGTGGGTATTTGTGCTTCTGTGCTCTGATTTTAGGCCAAAAGAGATTCCAGGCAGCTTATAAAAATGCACACAATAGAGCAACAAAAATAAGTCCTATAATAAATAGATGAGAAAAACTAAACCTAGGAGGGTTGGAGGGGGATGAAGAGAAGCCGGATGGCAGGCGGCAGGGGAGCCCCCGACCCAAAACAGATTTGTAGAACTTGGGCCAAAGGTACTGGGGAAGCTATTTTTCTTTGGACCAGGGAGGAGTAGAACTAGACATACTACACCAAGACGGCACGTGGTGAGGGTCACAACTGACAGGGAGAAGGGAGGAATGAATCCAGTTGCTCGAGGTCCCTTAATCCCGACCATGTGAGGCAAAAAACCTGTGCATCTAACCTGTGGCTTCCTAGTAAATGAAGAGCTTTAAACTGCTTGGGAGATGAGGAATAGATCCAGTGTGATCATATCTACCAGACCTGGAGAAGCATTCGCTAAACATTCTATCTTCAACATCTACTCTTGATTAACAAAATACCTGAGTGGAGGCTGGAGAAGGCCAAAGTGAACAGGCCTTCTGGGGCATGGAGGTGCTATAAGGACTTCCCAAAACCACAGGACTCCACAGAGAGGTTTAGCACAGGGCTGCAGGGGGCTCGAGTCGCACTTCAGGATTGTCGCCCTAATGAAGTTTATTTATTTCTCTACCAAAAGTCACCAATGAGGTAAATGGGAAAACTAGGAAGCATTCCCATAAAGCCTTTATTCTGATTATTGTTTAACAGCATTTTAGAAATTTTAGACAATACAATGAGATAAGCAAGACATGAGAAATAACTTTTTGGGAAAAAATTGCCATAATGCAAAATATTCTGTGAGCTACTTGGAAAAAAAGAACAAACACAAACAACATAGGAGATTACTGAGGTGGATGAGCACGAAACCCACACTTTGCCAAGTATATTTGCTCTGAGCGAGGAGAGGGTGTGGGGGCATCCACACAAGCAAGAAGAAGGCAACTAGCCAGGTGTGGTGGTGCACACCTGTAAACCCAGCACTAGGGAGGTTGAGGCAGGAGGATCTTTGAGAGTTCACGACCACCTGCGCTACAAAGTGGGCCCAAGGCCAACCTAAACTGCATAGAGAGACCCTGTCTCAAAAACGACCAAAAAACAAAAAAAATTAAGGTAAAAGGGCTCCACACAGAAACACTGAGCAAGTGAGATTCATGAGGAGCCATGCTGGGTTTCCTGCCACTAGGGAAGATTGTTACAGATTCCAAAAGGAGAAAAGCAAAATGAATCAGATGGCTCACTTGGTACTGTACTGGAGTAGAGGGTTTGCTATGATGTTCCCATTGTGAACCAAAACAGATAGATAACAAAGCATCTATAAGTGTGTTTGTGCATATGTGTCTCTGTCTCTGTCTCTGGAGAGGTGAGAGAGAAAGAGAAGTAGGTCAAAAGATAGAGAAACCACATGGAAGAGATGTCTACTGGCCAAATCTAGGACAAATAGAGCTTCAAAATAAAAAGCAATAATGTATTACAACCCACTGAATAAAATAGGAAAATATTCTGTGTAAATCAACAAAAGGCATAACTGAAAGTTTGAAAAGGAAGAGAATACTTCCATTGTTTCAAAGTAGCTTTTCCCAAACTCCTTAGCAACCACAAGGTAGAAGAGTGTGGCTTTGTAGTGGGAAGGTGTGGAAGAGACAGCCTTACCAAGAGATCAGATAGTCAAAGTGAATACCACCCCCGTCCCAGGACAAGTTAACACTGCATCACTTCCATGGTATTCTTCCTACGGGGACACAACCTGATCAAACATAAACACACACCAAGACTGACTCAAACAAAAAAGACAATTTATAAAATCAATTGTCTCAAATCTTCAAAAAGAGAAAAGTCATGAAAATGTGAAATGCAAAAATTTCTCCAGGTCAAGGCAATGTGTGGCCCTGGGACAGTTCCCAAGGAGGTTAGCAAAACTTGAGCAGGATCTGAGGATGTGATGATAGAGACCCATCCAGGCTAACATCCTGACTTGGACAGTTATACTTCAGGCCACTGAGGGAACACCCTTGTCTGCAGGAAAGACTAAATATTTGGTGCAATGGTTTGGGGAAAAAAGTTGTTCTCACAATGTTTGTGAAGTTTGAGGTTGTTTCAAAATGTAAAAATCTGTTTATAAAAATATTCATAATATTCATCATATACAAAAAATACTGTTTAAAGAGTTTATGAAAGAAATTATTTCATTTATTAAGGACAATAAAAAAGAGATAAACATGACAATGACTAAGCTTAGAAAAAAATGGACCAACCAGGTCTCTAGGAAGAAAATCTTGCAATATTATTGAACTTTGAATGTTTACCAGTTGCATTTATTTTTACCCAAAAAAGTAAGATTAAATCACTGAAAACAGTGCATTAAAGAAAACATTTTCAGAACATGAATCAGACCCCATTCATAATCTGATAATGAGAAGGGAATTTTCAGGGGACCCTTTGAGCATATAAAAATTGCTATAAAAGAGAATTACAAAAATTAAGGCTGTAAAACAAAACACTGCACAGAAATGGACTCTGATGACAAAGTCCACCATGCTAAACATGGAGGAGCATACCTTGTGACTCAGGAACAGGTCAACCTGGAAGTTCAAGGTTGTCCAGGACCCACCCAGATGAATGGATCATTCCTTCTAGAACCATCTATATGGTTTTGGGATGACTGGCATAAAGCTGCTCACTTACTGGTTCATGCAACAACATATTCTTATCTTCCTAAAATACTGAAAATTCCTTGCTGAGCATGATGGCACATCTGTAATCCCAGCACTCAGGCAACTGAGGGAGGAAGGTAGCATTGAGTTTGAGATGAGCCTCAACTACACAGTGAGACCCAGTCTAAAAAAGAAAAAAAGATTCATTAACATCTGGCAAAATAGTCTTACCCATAAGCCATTGTGATTCTCTGGTGTTTTACACATAGTGAATATGTGATTGTGAAGCATTCTTGTTTTTATTTCTCTCTTGAGCAAACTCAGACCTAGATTGTTAATATTGCCTTGCCAATTAAGCACCAAGTTTTACATATGTATTTTACTGATTTAGGAGGAAAGGTGATAAGACAAAAGTAATTTATTGCTTCTAATATTTAAAAGAAAACTGAAAAAGTTTAAATTATCCAGCCCAGTAGTTGAAGCAATACTTAAAAATATACCTGTGCTAGACATCTCTAAAAACAATTTGGCATTAATTTTTGCAAATTGTTGTATAGGCAGTCATAGAGCTTTCATTTATTAATTTATTTATTTTACCTCTACCTCTGAAATATAGAGTAGCCAGATTCCACTCATGATGGGGAAAAAATAAAGAACTACATGTACTCTCACTTTGACTCGGTTTTAACTCTACACATGTTAAAGTATAATATAAGGAGTGATACCTGTGAAAGTCGTAATCAAGGCAGAAATAATGGAAGCCACAGTCCAGCCTCCTAAGGTGCGAGGGGTGAAAAGAAAAGCTATGCTCTGTAACAAAGGAAGCCCAAAAGAATCTCATTCCAAGAAGAAAAGTATAATTATTTTCCAAGCACATTGGTATAAAAATCTGGGATTAGGTGTGAAAAGTTTTAAGAGCATAAAACATTGATGCTGTGGAGGCAGCTGGAGAATGTTCTGTCCTGCTCTGTTCTATTTGCAGGGAGGTAAGAATCTTAGTCACGGGTGGGATCACTGCCTGCAAAGACAAGGAGGGGCCTCTGTCCTGTGGGCCCCTGCGCTTGATGTCTGGATGAGCCATCCCCTATGGACTTCGTCTCTTCTCACTCCGCCTCACCTGGTGTGTCCTAGTCCCTCAGCTGTTAAAGAACAGTTATTTGTGGGAGACGTTCATGCTTCTGTATTAGCCACTTTCCTGTCACTCAGACATAACATCTAACTTATAGACAGAGAGGTTTAATTTGGCTCATCTTTTTGGTGGATTCAATCTATGGTCAACTGGCTCCAAGGAAAAAGCATCCCTGAGGAAGGGTATGGTGGAGCGAAACTACTCAATTCACGGCAGCTGGGAACTAGAGCAAGGAACAGGGCCAGAGAGGAAGGGACAAAGGTCATGTACAGTACCCGAACTAGACCTCTGTGACCCACCAGACAAGCCCAGGAGCTAGGTGTTCTTAAATCCAATGGAGCTGACATATCAGGATTAGTGGTCACAGCCTCTTACCAGAACACCCAGTGAAGACCTGACTGTGCCTCTGAAAGGTCCTCAGTTCACAGTGTGAAATGGTTTCAACAGAACAAAGGTGACGGTGACATTCAAGCAGCAAGGAGGTAACCAGTGGAGCCCAGGGACATGTGACTATGCTGTGTTTTCAGGGCACATTGGCACTTTACAGTCTTTTGACAAACAATCCTTATTCTAATAAAATTTAATTTGTGTATTTATAAAGAAGAAGAAAAAATACAGGAAATCCTGCTTCCAAGTGTCACCCAACAGAAAGGCAGGTTCATGATAACATTACTTTCTTGTCCCCATCTACATTATTTACCAGGGAAGACACTGTACAACTTCTAGTTCTTCACCAAAGTCAAAAATGACCATGGCAAGCAAATGTTTTCAATGAATCCAGGATATTGAGGCAGTCACAACAGTCCAACTAAAGACACTCTGGAAAGAGGACCTCCAGAACTGCTTCAGAAAGTGACAGAAATGATGGGATAAGGTGTGTGTTTAAGGTAGGGGGAGTATTTGGAGAGAAGATTAATGGCAATATGTCTTGTACTATGGTAAATTTTAAAAATTTAAACACAAACTATTTTTCAATCACACTTCTTATGTGCTACTTGATCCCAAAGTCAGGCAATGAATTGACAGTGACAGAGGTCAGAATGATGAGGAATGGTTTTCTCGGAGGAGTGGTTTGATGGAGGGGCAAGGAAGCCCCTTGGAGTGCTGGAATGTTCTACCTCTTGATGTGTGTCAAGTTAGAATCCATTAGACTGCTCCCCTCAGATTTACCTGAGCTATTCACTTCAGACTGCAAACTTTCTAAAAATATGACAGCTCAGTGAGTAAGAAAAATGCCGACATGTAAACAAAATCTAAATTTATATAGTTATGAATTGACTTTTATTACAGACTTTATACACTTTTATACATTATACACTGTGGGTCAGATTTTGCCATGGTACAGGCAATGAATAATCAAAGTCTGATGCATTTTCCCTTTACAGTCGAGAAGCCTGGCAGATAGCACTGTAACCAAGAGATTAAGCTTGCCACCACCAGTGATGAGACCAGCTGACATCATGTGGCCTTTGATGTGATATGCTGAAGGGCACATGGTATCACCTATATAGTGCTCCTCTCCAATATATTTAACTTGAATCTAATAATTAGGAAACATCAGATGAATCCAATGGGGGAGTTCTGAAGGATGAAGTCTGAATGCTTCAAAACTACTAACATCACAGAATGTGACTAGTTTCAAAAATATGACAACCAAATGTCATATATAATTCTTGATTGGATCCCACATTGAGGAAATAGCCAGGTTACTACTGGGAAAAGAGAACGCATCCTCACACTGGAT
The DNA here is from genome assembly GCA_004027595.1 of Dinomys branickii. Classification (NCBI taxonomy): domain Eukaryota; kingdom Metazoa; phylum Chordata; class Mammalia; order Rodentia; family Dinomyidae; genus Dinomys; species Dinomys branickii. The sequence goes on from PVLD010008619.1 coordinate 11,678, forward strand.
AATGCTGCTATAGCAGTATTACTGTTCTTTGTGTAGGTTGGACTGTGCTCCGGTCAAACAATGCCTTCCTCTTAGAGGATGAAGCAATGCATTTGCCGCTGACACTCCAACTACAGCAAGATGGCCTCCAACCCATGTGTAGTTCAGATGTCAAGACTAGGGACACATGCACCCAGAGGGTCTGAAGCTTGTTGTATGCATAATGAGGCTTTCTGAGGATAGCACATGCACCCCTCTTGAGCAAGTCTGGAAATGGCTTGAGAGCCAGAGGCAGGATTTACTGTGGTTGGGAGGTGGTGTGGGAGAGGATTACTGAGCAAGGGACAGGCCCAGGGTGGACTGGACCTCAACTGGCACAAGGTAAGAACCACATGGCTGCTATCAGCTGCTCCAGATAAAGACAGAAGAGGAATGTATTTCTACTGTCTCATCCATTCATACCTAGCATTTGAACCTTAAAATTCAATCCTAAGGAAAGTCTAATTTTATAGATATACAGTGTTATCTTTTAATCACCTGTGTGTGATTAAATATCACAGCATATTTTTTTTCATGAATGCAAAACTTTTATGGCTCAGTGTGATGGATCTATGACCATTAATAAGTAGAATTATCATGACTACTATTAAATAGGATACTTAGCCACTCAAGGTGCCTCACCCAGAAAATATTCATCATTTCATCCAACAAGAAATGACTAACTGCCAACTATGTCCTGTCATGATATTTATGTAGGGATAAAATAGTTGACAAGACAGTCCAGGTAAAGCCATCTGTGAACCCAGCCCTTTGAGGCTTTATATTTTGATTGACAAAATGGAGAACCTCTAAACGTACAAAATGTTACCTGCCTCCTTAGCACAGCAGGCAGCACATCAGTCTCATAAACATATAAAATGTGTAGAAGTCATAATAGCAGGACTTACCATTGTGGTTATGTGAAAATTTAAGAGTAATATTTATACCAATTCAAATTTTCACAGAGCTCACCATAAAGAATATTAATATCACATGCTGAAATAATATAGATTTTAATATTGTGATTCTTTCTATATCATAACTTAAATTCCCTCAAGTTTATTCTATAAAAAATCACAAACCTATACCTATTTATCATAACTGAGAGGGGAAAAAACAATACTTGTGATCCTAATATCTACTTTAATCAGAAGGCAGGAGAAGAAAAATAATCCCATAAACCCTAAAATCCATTGTAGGTGTGATTGCTCTACATCTGTGATGTTTTATGTTATGGATTGTGTAGATATTTTGCTCAAAGCCTCATGTGGTCATAGGTGGGCTTTTCAGAGAGGCTGGATCTAGAGTACGTGATGCTAGGATTAAGTGTGTGATTCTGGGATTAAGGGTGTATGGTTGTTGAATTAGTCCACAGACTGCTTTGGCATAGTTCTGGGTGTGGATATTGGGAGGCCCACCAAGGTGTGAGTGCTACATACCCTAAAGACATATAGCCTGAATAAATTATGATGCACGGAAAGAGGGCTGCTGTCATCATGATGTCTATACTAGGACAATTCAAACCAACTCAAACAGAAAACTGAGTGTGTTGGCCTTTGGAGGAGTTTGAATTGTTACCACCTCTTTGGCCCAACTTCTCTATCTGGAACTTTAGCAATACACAAATATATACAGTTGTTCAAAACACTTTGTGGTTTTTTACCACTTGTTAAAGCAGTAGATCAGTGTCTTGAATATTGAACGGATGAACTGAATGAATTATAGTACATTTGACCATGTGATACTATACAGAAAATTTTTTAATTAGATTTGTACATATGGATAAATTTCTAAGGCACAGATCAGTGAATAAAGCAAGATTCAAGGAAAAAAGTGTAGAAGAATGCTTGTCTCTAAATAAAACAGGACAGGGGCTGGGGATATAGCTCAATGGAATAAGCGCTTGCCTAGCAAGCGCAGGGTCCTGAGTTTGATCCCCAGTACCGCAAAAAATAAATAAATAAATAAAACAGGACATCACATATAAAGACCTGCATACCACAGGACCCTTCTGGTTGGCTACCGACACACTTGATAATGTTGGTGACTTCGGGGGACACTAAAGGGGGGTGGAGGAAGAGGGACTGCACATCTCCCCTTATGATACTTGTTTTATGTGGATTAATGTGTGCATATGATATATCATATGTTATACATAAGATATGCAATTATACTATTGGCTATTGTGATTGCCACCTTCTACTCATCAAGGAAGAAAACATAAAGCCAAAGAGCTCATGGTTGAGCAGTTATCTTATTAAAAGTGCTCCTCTAGCTAGCAAGGTGAAGATAGTTCATACTCACCTGAGAAGCAAATGTTCCCTTTGTATTACTCAGTCTAGCCATAGAAGAGAAAGGAGGCAGTGATGTTACATAACTTCCAACTCTGTTTATTTGCAGTCCTATTTATTTGGCAGGGGGGGACAGGTGTGTATTTCTGGGGACATAAAAGAATGGCAAAGGCTTTCCACTCCTCTTTGCAGTATAAAAATGGATTGGTGATAAACTGTAGGTCAAAACGTGCCCTGTATTATTGCCCCAAGCTGCTTAGAGATTTCACTGGATCCCAAAGAGATGATCTGTTCACCTCCTGCTTTTCTGACAGCTGCCCCTCTTACCTTCCTTGTCAACTGCCAGTTAGAGTATGGTAATGGTTTACCTATTCTTGGCACAATCATAGTCAAAGTGATAGAAATTTGACCATCAAGATCATTCAACTCAACTTTAATTTCACAGATGAGAAGAGAAGTATATGGGGTGCCTTTTGTTTTGTGGATGCAAACAATTACCTCTCTGATTTAAATCCAAAAGGTGATCAGGTTCAAGTTGGAAGACTAAGCCTCCGTTCTATTTCTTTTTTTTTCCTCCAGACTTACCTCTCTGCTCCATCTCCTTTGTCCCACTCAGTGACCATGAGCATTCTGCTATCAGCCAAAGAAACTAATACAAGAACTTAAAAAGAAAGATTTGGGGGGGGGGGGAGTACCAGGAATCAAACTCAGGACCTTGCGCTTGTCAGGCAGGGACCATGGCACTGAGCTATATGCCTGGAAAACACCTAGATTATAATTCTCTCAGAGCATTTGTGTGATTGTTTCTTTCTCTTTTCTTTGGTACCGGAAATTGAACTCAGAACCTCAGGCTTGCCAGGCAAGCACTTATGCCACTAAGCATATCCTTGGCCCTGTTATTTTTTAATATTGATTTTTTTCTCTAAGGGTCATGTCCATTCCTTAATATTAATGATTATAAATCATATATTTTATATAGTATGAAAAAAAGATTTTTTTCTGAATATATAAAAAATGATCAGTCTGATCAATTCTGTTAAAAACATTAATCTGTTGAGAAGGTCAGCCCAGATGACCTCAGGGGATGGTCCAGATGTAAGTGACTTCTAGTGAATTTACACATTCACCTTTAAATAGTTTCAGAAGCAAGAATTTATCTTACTTCCTATGTCCCCATTTTAACCTCTTTATAGAAAACCAGCAACTCACTAATGATATGAGAATGTCCCAAATCCAAGTGTCACTCTGATATGAAAGTTCTAAATTATAAATAACCAATTATCTGGTTACCCAGGGCACTAATTCATTGGACAGTGGAAAAGTTACCCATGGAAGGCTTCAGTATGGCTCAAGAAATTCCAAAAATTCCAAAATTATGAATAAGTCTTATTGAAACTTCCCCTAATTCATTAGGCTAAAGGCTGCTTTTTACTTGACTTTAAACACTACAGCACAGGAACCCAAAAAACTGGCACACAGAACATCTTAACTAATTTCATATAAAACAGAAACTACCTATTTTTAAAGCACTCATTATAGCCAGGCAGGATAGCACATGCCTGTAGCACTCAGCAGGCTGAGGCAGGAGAATCATTGTAAGTTGGAGGCCAGCCTGGGCTACAAAGTGAATTCAAGACCAGCCTGACCTGCATAATGAGACCCTGTCTTAAAAAGACAAAACAAAGAAACAAACACTCTTTATATTAATTTAAAAATAGACAACTCACACCATTTCATATCCAAAAGCCATTTAAAAGAAATGAGGTGGGGAAGAACTTGAAGATAAAACCACATAGAGCAGTTAGAGTAGGTTGGGGAAAATGAAATTGTACTGCAGACGACACGCAGGGGTGAGTGAGCTACCCTGTGATTAAACCAAAGTTCTTATGTAGGTAATAAAGGTTTGAAAAGAGACTACTATGAAAAGAACACAAAGTGGATGGAAAAAAATTTGTAGTCTGTTCTTAAGTTGTGAGATCAATAAATACAATAATTCAGTGTTTTTGTCACAGCTACTTCCCCTAAAGACTTCACCATATCCACTGTCTACATCATTCACTGAACATTGTAAAATATGTCTAAGCTCAAAACAATGAAGAAAAGAAATGTTGAAAATTGTTCTTGACATTGTCCATTTGCTCACCAGTTTCTCTAAGTCAAAAAGATGAAATAAGTTTAACATCGTATATAAGTATTTACCACTAATATTGTCTGCACACAAGCCAGACACAAATCAATCTGAGGATCTCTCAATGGTCTGTAAGAATACCATACTTTGACCATTTCTATAGCCACACACACAGCCATGTACATACATGTCAAATAATTGCAACAGGACACCAAAAGAAACATTCACTCAAATGTATCATAATCTACTTCACTTTCTCTTTTCTTCAGTGAAGTAAAATAAAAGTATCAAAGTCAGAGAAGAAACCAAAATCACCCCTGTGTATACCATAACCTATTTTTTATCCTGCTTCCAACTTTGTAAAGAATCTCCTGCAAGAAACTACTAACATGAATGCCACTGCTTTTCAATTTGGTGCAATCCCATTTATTGATTATTGCCATTATTTCCTGTGCTATTGGAGTGCTATTCAGGAAGTCCTTGCCTGTGTCTACGGCTTCAAGTGTCTTCCTATGTTTTCTCCTAGCAATTTCAAAGTTTCTGGTCTTATCCCTTTTTAGTTGATTTTTATACAGCATGAGAGATAAAGATGTTGTTCTAATCTTCTATATGTGAATATCCAGTTTTCCTAGCACAATTATTTGTTATAAAGGTTGGCTATCCTTTCTCCAACATGTATTTTTGGCATCTTTGTTGAGAATCAGATGGCTATAGTTGTGTAGGTTTGTTTCTAAGTCTTTTCTTCCATTCTGGTCTACATGTCTATTTTTATGCCAGTACCATAATGTTTTGGTTACTATGGCTTTGTAGTATATTTTGAAATCAGGTGCTGTGACATCACAAGCAAACGTTCTGCACAGCAAAGCAGACGATCAGAAGAGACACTCTTCAGAATGGGGGAAAATCTTGGCAAGTTGCTCTTCCAACATACAAGTGGTATCCATACTACATAAAGAACTAAAAATGCACCCTAAAAATCCAATCAATAAATTGGCAAACAAATTGAGCAGACACTTCTCAAAAGAAGAAATACAAATGGCCAGTAAGTATGTGCATACATGTTCAACATCTTCAGCCTCAGAGAAATGTGGCTCACAATTATGATGAGAGTATTTAAAGGAAGAAATCAAAATTTTCTGGTTGTGCATCCTGGCCATAACTACCATACTGCCCATCAGGTGACCCTGGTTCATATCCCAAATCCTACCAGGCAAAATCCTAAAGATAGTCAGCTGAGGACCTTTTGTTAGCCATGGGTGCCTGGATTATTAACTGATTTCTTCTATGTTAATCATTTTTTACAAGCCTACATACATACCTTTGTCTAGCTTAATTTATAAGAAGCCCCTTCCCCCTGTATCAGGGTCTATGAATCCTGTCTTATTGCTGCCTGAGACAGACTTCTATCACATCTATTTATTAAGTTTTTTAATAAACTGTATTTTCTGTTACAGAGGAAAATGAAAAAGAATTACAGTGAAATCCATCTTATCCCAGTCAGTATGGTTATCATCAAGAATATTAACAGCAATAAGTGCTGGTGAGAATGCAAGAGGGGAAGAGTCTTTATATATTGCTTGTGGGAATATAAATCAGTACAGCCACTATGAAAATCAGTGTGGAGGTTCCCCAAGAAACTAAACATAAAATTACCATTTGACTCAGTTATATCACTCTTCAGTATATTCTTGAAAGAATTAAAGGTAACGTACTGTAGAGAAATCTGTATACCCACGTTTATTGCAGTGTAATTCAAAATAGTTAAGCTATTAGTATAGCCTATATGCCCATGAGTGGATGAGTGAGTAAGGAAAATATGACATATATATGTGGTAGAATATTATTTAGCCATAAAGAATGAAATCATATCATTTTGAAGAAACTTGGTAGAACTGGAGATCATTACTTTGAGTGAAACAAGCCAGACTCAGGCAAATATCGTATTTTCTTTCATTTTAAAATTTATTTTAAAAATAAAAGAAGGAAAACAGTAATAATTGCACATGTTCTTTCATACATGAAATCTAGATAGGGAAAAGAGAAACATGAAAGTAGGAGAAAAACTGTTAGAAAAGAAGAAGGAAATACAGAGGAAAGGCAAGGAGGGTAATGGGGGTGGAAATGAACTAAGGATGGTATATCACATTAAATATAGCAAAATGAAGCCCATCATTCTGTAAAACTAATATACACTAAAAAATTGCCACTTCAAGGTCATCACAAAGACACATTGGCACAGGACCTTGAATGAACACCTGCAAGCCACGACATGGCAGGGCTCTACACACCTGGCATGGATTAGAGGCACGTGACGCCATGAAAGGCACCAAGGAGTTTGGGGGTTTTAATTCCCCATCATACTCTTTTCCGGAAGCCTACATTCTTCTCAACTATGTAAAACTTTATACCAGATCAAAGTGCTGACAGGGGATCTTGAAATCTAAGGCCAGAACTGAAATTCAGTTTCCAATGGCCTTATTTTAATACATGTTACAATATACTTGCAATGGTTGAAATGAACAAACATATCACCTTCCAAATTGTTGGAACTTGAAAGAACCCCCCTCTGATAGTCAAGGTCAGCAAAACTTCTCTGTTTTTCAGTGTGCAGGTTGTTAAACTGACTGAGAGACCAATGGAAAAATAGCAATAGCATTGAGTCACAGAGGTAGAGGAACTCCAGATTCTTAAAGATCGCCTGTCACCCTCAGCTCCCAGTCAAATACTGGCACCCATGTGGTGTCACTTCTCATCAAAGGGACAGTTGCATCCACATAGAGGCAGGCACATGTACACACATATGCATTTGTACCACACTAGCCATGGACTATGGTTCCCATCTGCCAAGCAAATATATTCACACCAGGATGGTAGTTGAGTGTTCACACCCTCAGTAGCTTCTACAGTTCATTATTCCAAATTATAAAGTAGAATTTGTATTTGCAAATACAAAGTACACAGTAAAATCTCAATTTGTGTAATAAAGTATTACAAAATCAATAACCTGTGAATAATATGCATATAGGTAGTTATTTGTCTATCTTGACTTGCACACTATTCTCTACTCAGTCCCAGTACCTGGGTAAGGCAGGAATTATTTCCTGCTTGATAGTACAGGCCCCCTATAGCATAGCTTTTTATTTTGTTCTAATAACATTCTTCCCACAAAAACAAGATGAGAGATGTTGGTTAAAACACAGTACTTATTTCTTTTTTTTAGGACTTGCAACTATACGTTCATTCATTATGAAAATAGCAAAACATATACTCAGGTTGTTGTTCTCCTTCAGAGTGGCCTTGGTTTCCATAGACTTCATTAATTCTTACTCCCAAAAAAGGGCACATACCTTTACAGAGCAACCCTAGGTCAAAAGCAGTATTGTATACAGAGATGGCAAATGTGCAAGTCATTCACGGTGATAGCAAATTATTATCCTCAAAGATGGAAAATATCAATCATTCCAATAAAGCCATTTGCAATATCTGAATTTCTTACCAAAATCTATCAGTAAAACTAACTTAAAACATGTCCTGGTTTGCGTTAAAATCATAACTCAGCAAAGAAAGTTAAAAGAGGTACAGTGTTTTAAATACTACCTCGGTTGAGGTAAGCAGGTGCCATTGCAGTCAACTATTTCTGCTGAAACCAAAACATGCAGTCCAGGCACGGCCAAACCTCAGGCCTTTGTTTAAAATGCATGCAGGGCATGCTACAGATGCTTTGTGCACACAGAGATGCATTTTCTCCATGTGTGAAGGGCTCTTGTGACTTTGTGTCTCTTGTGACGTCAAAGGAGAAGAACCACTGGCTCCATTTTGGAGACACCAGCCATCTGTGCTGAGGCTCTGCCCATACCTGCACCTGCCACCGGCCCTGGCCATAGGTTGGCTGCAGACAGGAAAGCCGGCATGCACAACTGTTCTCCCCACCTGCCTGCCTACCTGGGTTCCGATCACTGATCACTCCCCTAGTGTCTTAGTCCTAATCTTCCACAGCTTAACCAACAACAAAACCTTTCCATCCAGCTCATTTTTCTTCTGCATTTTAACGATAGCCTAGAAAGGCTTGACTACTTCATCTGGGCCTACTTTTAGCCAAATCCAGAACACTTTAAGTGAAATAAAAGGTGTCTGTCTGGGTTTCTTTTATGTGGAAATCAGATCTCCAAGTATCACTTTTGTTTCCATAGGAAATTTTCCATCTTCACATTTTCACTGGTATTATTCCAGGCAAGGAAGCACCCAACTGCTTTCCCACCCCAGCCCCCCTTGAATCAAACACATCACTCCATTGGGTCAACCCTCACCTCCAACTTCAGGAGGATGCCTGGGCAGGGGATGAAGACTCCTCGAGACGAAAGTCAGCATCCCTGACCTGGAGAAGCACGGGAGAAGGCGGTGGCCCTGCCTACTGCCCTTCATCGGCAGCAGATACTAGGCGGACATTGCCATCACCCTAACCTCTAGACACGGGGGTCCTGCACAGGCATCGACACAGGCCACACAACCATAGGCCAGTTCATCCAACCCAGAGCACAGGACAAGGCAGGCAGGGAGGAAATGGCCAGCTATCCCCAGCCAGTGCCCCAGGCCTCCTCTTGCCACCTCAGTATCCCACTTCTCCCTCCCTTTCTCCCCACACAGCTTCAAATTTACGCTGATCTGGGTCTCCAGCATCCCTAATCAGCTCTTTCCCATCCCACCCCCAATTTCCTGGAGACACACACAAGATCCCATTTGGTGGGGGGGGGGGAGTCTACTGGAGTTGCCTCGTCACAGGGAGCTCTGAGGAGGGCCGCTGGGCATTCTTGCAGAGGATCTCCACTCCCAACCTCTCCTGCCTGTGACCGGTCCTTTGCCTCCTCCCCCTCCCCCTACCTTGCTCCTCGCTGCTGCCCCCAAACCAGGCAGGGGGGTCCTCCTCTGGGAGCTGAGATTCTCCTCCACCTCCTCCACCCTCGAGGGCTTTGCGTTTCTTCGACATCTCTGCCCAGGGCTGGGGTTTGGGGTTTTCTTTCCCCACCCCCTGGCCCTCCCCCCTCGCAGAGGAGAGTGAAGGTGGGGTTAGGTGGAGGGGAGGGGGTTAGAAGGAGAGGAAAGGGGTGGGGAAAATAGACTAGGAAGGGAGCTGGAAAGAAACTGCTGCTGAAAGAGGGGAAGGGACGCTGGAGTGGCAGGAAGGCAGGAGGGGCAGGACCGGGCGCAGGAATCCACGATCAGTTCCACCAGTGTAGCCCTGTGTCTGGGGCTGCTCTCCCTGCTCTCCCTGCTCTCTCTCCCTCTCTCGTCTCTCCCTCTCGTCTCTCCGCTCTCGTCTCCCCTCTTCCCCTCTTCCTCTCTCCTCTTCCCCTCTTCCCTTCAGTAAAATTAAGCAAAGCAGAGAGGAGAGACTACAACCAGGGAAGAGAGGCTCCTTGGCCACCTCAGCAGATTTCCCCCTAATCTTGAGGGGGCCAGGCCGGCCGGGCAGCTCTCGGGCAGGACTCCCAGACCTGTCTAGTTAGGAAGCAGCCTGGCCCGTGGCTCTGGGGGAAGCCTGATGTGTGCAGTGCTTGATGGGGTTGGTTTTTCAGTGGACTGCAAGGAAATCTGGGTGGAATGAGGGAAATGAACTGCTGCAGAACGCAACATAGTGAGGCTTTGGGCGCTAGGGAGTCAGGACCCCTCCTCCCTATGACATCATAGGATCTTTTCCGAGAGAGGCTGGGGGTGGAGGACAGAAGAGGGGAGGCAGCGGTGGGGATGGCAAGGCCAGCGGTTGGAGTGTCTTGCTCCCCTGCGAAGCCCAGAAGGGCGAGTGGAAGGAAGAAGGAAGTTGAGGGGAGGCCAGCCCTTCTCCGGGCCGCCTCCAGAGGCACCTGCGGGGCTGGCGCGGCGGCGCTGCGGTTTGCAGCAGGCGCGCGGTCTTCTCCAACTTGGAACCGGAAACTCCTCCGTCAGGTCTGCACCCCTCGGCAGGCACCGGGCCTTGGGGTCTGCTACGGCCTTTCTCACCTGCTCAGCAGAGCCCCGAGTGCCCCGCCGCATACACTCCAGTTTCTCCTCTCTCCCTCTTCCTCCTCCCTCGGCCCCCCAAAGCGTCAGATCCACAGACGCAAAACGCGCGCACGAATTTTCTTATTGCCAGTAAGGTGGAGGAAAAGGCGGGGAAGTTGTTTTAAGTGTAAAGAGAGGTTGGAATTAAGTTTTTTTGGACTCGCAAGGGTTAAGGGATAGGTAAAATGATTTATCAACTTACCCGCCAAAGTATACTGAAGCGCCTATCTGCGGCATTTCCATTCGTAAATTCAAAAGTGGCGGGTGGAAGGACACAACGCGCGGATCAGGGGGTCCAGAACGGTGCAAAAGAAGTTGCCGAGCCGGGGTGACCCAAGTTCGGACCCCGTCCAGGACGCTCGCCCCGGCTCCGGTCTACGGGCGCATTCCAAAGGCTCGGAGCACTCCGGGTCTCCGCGCTGACCTTCGCAGCGGAGAGACGCTGCTCGGAAAGACAGGTGCCGGCCCCTCCTCTCCGTCGGGGTCCCGAGGCAGGCAGCCCCTCCCGTTCCAGGGGCCGAGAAGACCGGTCCATCTCAGCGCAAACTCGCAGCCACAGCAACTTTGGACTCACACACCTAGGAGCAGACCGCGCGCCTGTGTGTGCGTGTGCACGTGTGTGCGTGCGTGTGTGTGTGTGTGTGTGTGTGTGTGTGTGTGTGTGTGTGCGTGTCCGCGCGCACTTGACATTTAGGGGTGCAGGCACTCTCAGCAACGACTCTCCTGGCTGCCTGAACTTAGAGAGTTTTCCTTTAAGCCGGCGACGCTGCCTGGACACCTCCCCCCCCCCCGCGTCCAACAGGAGGCGATGACGTCTGTAGCCTCGTTGCCAGAACAGTCCCCAGGCTGCCGCTGCCTTTCATTGACAGAGCAGGCGCTCGGACGTCAGCAGCCGGACCGCGGGCTCCCACCCCCGCACCTGCCACACCGGGGGCGGGGTGCGGAGCCGCTGTGGCTGCGGGAGTGGCTCCGACCTGCCGCCCCCGTGCTGGAGCCACGGGGTCGATCAACAGCGCGGTTTGCAGACAGACCCGCACCGTTTGTGGCCCCGCAGGGCCCCCGCCCCCACCCTTGTCACTTTGCGTGGAGCTGCTCGGCCCGAGGGAGGAGGGGCGGGGACGTGGGCTGGAGGCAGGCGTTGCTTGGGTTCCGCTTCCCATTCATAGACTCGGTGGGAGTCGAGAGTCATGCTCTGGGAATCGCTGTGAATGGAGGGATGGAGGCCGGCGCTGGGGACCACCGGGTCCTACAGGCGTCGCCGCGAGGGGCGCCCTTCCCACGGGGACGTGTGCAGTGGCCTGAGGGGAGGACACAAAGGACCACCTTTGAGAGGCCAAAGGCCTGACCTCTCCCTCCCTTCTGACCCACTTCAGGGGTTTTTTTGCTTTGTTTTCTCTCCTACTGCCCTTCTGAGATGCAAAACCATAGTCGCAGCATTCGGCCCCCGCGGAGAGTCCTGTGGAAACTGGGCATTTCTGCAGTCCGGACAGCAGCTCCCTCGAGGCATTGGTTAGGGACCAGGTTATCCCTCTCTGTGCACCACCACCCAGGACCACTAGCCCACCCCTCCCGAAGAACCAGGGAGGCGACGTCCAGAGAGGAGAGTGGTGTGGGGGAATCACCGGCACCCAGCTGTTGTCTGTGGCTCTGGAGCAGCGAGAGAGAGACCCAAGCAGGGCCCTGGGGGATCGAAGTGCCACACTCCCTCTGGATACAGAGGCGGGGCACTTCTCACCAGAGAACCTAAAGCCTTGAGGTGCCCAGCTGAATAAGCGCAGCTCCAAAGGCCTTTCTGGAGCGCAGGGCCATTGCACAGGGGCAGCAGAGGGCCGGGATGGGATGGCTAACTGCGCAGAGCCCTCGTGAGCAGCCTGGAAAAGGCTGTGACTGCTGGGGCCCTCTGCCTTGGTCTCCACCCGGTGCTCCGGGTCCGGAAATGGGCAGCTGGCTCTGGACCTGCCCCCTCTGCTATCAAAGAAGCCATCTACCATGCAGGCTGTGTCCCCTCCTTACACATAAAGTATTACTTTCCCCCTGGAAGAAGAAAAAACGAAAGCATTCCTGACCCTGCCTGGCCGTCTGTCTCTTTCCAACTGACAAAACAGGCTGTGCCCAGCGCCCTTCACCCTCTCTGCTCCGTCCTTGGCCCCCTTAGCTGACTTGTTACAGCAGAGGAGGTGCTTTGGTCTCCCTCGCCCTGTAAATAAGGCCACCCTCAGCAGGCTCAGGATACTGCCCTCCTGAACTAGGCCCTGCCTTTGGGCTCGCCCTTGGGCCTATTTTCCATCACTACTTCCCCCATTGGTCTCCTCAGCCTCATGGTTGTAAATACCGCCTGAATGCTGACGGCCCTTGCATTTATAAATTTAGCTCAGACCTTGTCCCTAAGTGCTCAACTCGGGTTCACCACCAGCTCCCACTAGGTTCCCAGAAGGCAACCATCACTTGGAACCTCACCCCCTCATGGACTCAGTAGTTAGAAATGCTTCTCTGTTGTTGCCCTTAGGTCAAAACTATTGGAATAAGGTTGACTCTTTGGTCTTAACAGCCATTCCTTCTGTGCCCTTTATCTTAAGTAGATCCCAGGTGCCTGTCATGGTCACTACTGACCCCCCCCACCCCGATGCCTTCGTGTCTTTCTGGGCTCGCTGCTTGGCCTGCATGTTCCATGTCACTTGCAACACACAAGGCTGAGCCATTAAAATATGATCACGATGCTTCTCCGCTTCTTCATTACCCAGGGCCAGCCGAAGTCCTCCCTGGCCCTGGCCCTCTCATTCGCCTTGCTCCTGTCCCCTAGCCACACGGCCCTTTCCGGAGCCCCCCAGACACCCACCGAGCCCAGGGCCTCTGCGGCTGCTGGTCCTCCCCAGGAATATCCCATCACCCATGTGCCAACCTTTCACTCCCACACCCGCCCTCCTCCCGCCAGAGTCCGCCCCCGCACTCTCACCCCTTCCCTGCTCTGTTTCTCTCAGCGCGTGGTTTGTGGGCTCCTTGTTCACCTTGCGTATTCTCTCTCCCCAAAACTGTCAGCATCTAGATCACAGGGACTTTTGCCTTCAATTTCAGATGTATAAAAACTACTCAACCTCATGCAAAGTCCTTCCTGCTCAGCGCATGTTCAGGAAAGGCTGCCTGGTCTGTTGGCAAATAACAAGATGAGCTTGGGGCTAGGGGCAACTTTCTGCACTACAGCAGTCTCTTGAATTAAAATATGTATGTGTACATTTTTGTATTTGTATACGTATATGAAACCCTCCTCCAGAGACTCATCATGTCACTGGTGATTCTCAAGAAATATAGCACCATTCTCTCTGCCTTTCTTACTTTCTTCAATTCCTTCTTCCTTCTTGCCTTGCCCTTTCTCTTTTCTTTCCTTTTCTCTACGGCCTTTTCTTTTCTGCCCAAGCCTCAGGACATCAGGGGACCTGCCTACCCTGTCCCTTCCCTACAGTCCTATTTCACTGGGTTCCCATCCCTCCTCACCCAGCACGAAAAGATTCCTGTAGCTGTGGCTGCCCAAACTATGAGCCAAACATTTTTTCTAGTGCTCTTGACGTGAAGTTCTGGCATCTGCCTTGGGATTTCCCAGCCAGGTGGAGGCGAGGAATGGGCCCCGCAGCCTGGTGCTGGAAACTCCTTTTTCTAAATGAATCTTGGTGGGTCAAGAGTGGTGGAGCTTAGATGGAGCCCACGACCTACCGATGTGTCAGCCAAGAATTGCTGCCTTTGTTGCCAGTGAAGGTAGGTCTTTGTGAGGCTTCGAATGCTGTCTTCCTTTATTCCAAACACCCATTCCTGTGTCAAGATAACAAGTCAAACTGCAAGGCACTGGAGGGGTAGCAGGGACAAGTTAATCTCACGAGCTGGGGTGGGTGTGCAGTGTTCCAGATGATGTACCTTGATACTCTGAGGGCGGCGGCTCTCACAGGAGGGCTCACAGCTGGCTCTCCTCTGGCCTGCTGCAGCCTCCTCTTGACTTTCTGCTCACTTCTTTGCCCCACCACGTTATTGCTGACTAAATGATTGCCCATGACCCTAACAAGATCTTTAAAAATAGAAGGCCCTGAGGACATCTAGAAAGGACTTGGCTTTGGTGGGAAAGCTGCCTGATCTTTTCCTTTTCTCTTTCTTGAAAGAGTATTTCCAGTTTCTTCTCACTCTGAGAAGACAGAGGTCTTCTGACCCCTTTAAAAGAACAGTGCAGAAAAGACAGGCAAAACCAAAGTAGCTGACCTGGACAAAGAATACTCCCCTATGGACAGTATCCACTGATCTTCTCTGCATTGATAGAAAAACTGATATTTCTGCCAGGCTGAGGTCTGAATGCTTCCTAATCACATGCTGGAAACTCAATGCCCAATACAACAGTGTGGGGAGGTGGGGCTAACAGGGGGATGCCACCCTTATTCATCTGTTAACGTTGTTATAGAAAGGATTGTGTGAGTGGTTATGCTCCTCTGCCTTCCACCACAGAAGCAAGCAAAGAGGGTCCTCACCAGATGCTGACATCTTGACACTGGACTTCTCAGCCTCCAGAACAGTGAGAAATGAGTTTCTAGTCTATGTAGCTTCCCAGGCTGAGGTATTCTGTGATATCAGCACAAAGTAATTAAATTACATTGATGAGCTTAGCACAATAATTTCTTACTTAAAAGAACTTCTAAGATGTGAAATTATTTTAAAATCGTTATAGAAGACATAAGCCATCTGAAAGTAGCTTACTTAAAGTTGTGAGTAGGTTAAATCCAAAAATATAGATTCAAAATCTAATAATTGATTCTCAGAGTCAGAGGAAACATTACATTCTTTAAAGAATGTAATCCTCAGATACCACAATAAATGGGAAAATGAGGGCAAATAATACAACACAGAAATCAGGTACTGGGCCTGTAGATAGCTTTTGTTTGTCTTACTAGAGGAAAGGTATTACATAACCTACGCTATTCCAATTTCCCAACCAACTGTATAACCCAGAAATATTAACTACATCTCTACTGCCATAAGTATTATAGGTTAGTTACCCCAAATATATCCATCTGTTTAGATTTCACTGGTTAACACTTTGTGCAAATCATTTGGAAATAATTTCAAATTTCTAACAAAGAGGTAAGATAAAATTAGTAACAAAAACTCCCCTAACACCTATTTCCAGAATCACCTCATTAGCATTTTATTCCCTCTTACTTCATCACTTGCCTGCTCGCTTCTCTATACAACAATCAACTGAGTGTAAAATATATTTGTCTTTGTCCTTTATCCTCCCTCAAACACTGTAGTGTGCGTTTCCTGAGAAAAAAGACCATTTTCTTGCAAAAGCACAGTGCTATAATCAATAATCAGTTCATCATGTCCTAGTACAGCATTTTAGTGCACATACTGTGGCTTGGTCAATGAACCCAATAATGTATTTTACAATATTCCACTCCCAGAGTGAAATGCAGTCTGGGGTCAAGGGTGCATTTATTGACCCTATTTTTTGGACCCCTTCAACCTGGAAAATTTCCAGAATCTTTGTCCTGGATGATTGTGATGAATACAGCTACCCTGACCCATGTTTCATAAACATGTCTGCACGTGGGCTAGGCCAAGTGGGACACCTCAGCTGGTGCTACCAGAAGTAGGTTTGTCTTCTCTACAGAATGGCACCTCAGAGGGCCCCCATCTTTCTGCTCCCTAAGGGCTCAGTGTGAACTCTGATCAAAGTGTGGTCTGACTTCGCCACTCCTTCTTCATCTCTTGCAGTGAATAGCCAGTCTACGAGGAGACGCGAGGGCGAGGCAGTATTCTGCTTCCCGTCCCAGTTGCTCCCACAATCAGCACCCATGTTGACTTCCCATCCTCTTCTCCTCAGTGATGTCTGAGCTCATTTCCTCCACATCAGCCTCTGCACTTGAGACACCTTCCGTTCCCCCATCCACTAATTTATTTATTTAGGTATTAGTAGTATAAGGATTAAAGACTCATGAATCGCTGTTTCTCATATTCTGCAATCCATTCCTTTATATAACTATTTTGGTGCTCATACGTGATCTGTTAAAAGGTACAGTGAGTATTCATTCAAGCTGGCTCTCCAATCACTTGTGAGCACTTGCATATTTTCTCTCATAACATACTTCAGGCTCATCTTGTATGTATTTTGCACAGCCTTGGAATAAACCCTAGGAGGAATGCTGGTTCCTTTTAATGAAATATGCACACACGTACACACACACACACACACACACACACACACACACCTTGAAACAAATACATGGTATGCATAACATACAGTCACTTATTTGGAAGCCAAGACTCTTTCTTACCTGTGTCTACTGCATCTGTCTGTGTTGTTTTTATCAGAGTGACATCTCTGGTTCTGGCAGCACCAGTGTATTTTCTCGCCTGCTTGGTTCTATAAAATATCTAAAATCATGTCTCTATGGTTTCATCCAGACCAGTGCAAGCCACTAGCCTCTAACTGTGCGGCACAAAATCCAGAAGCTTCCCCGGTAGAGACTGTGGTCAGAGGTACTTGGACTGAGTCTTTCTTGTTTGTCTTTCTTTATTGCCTCTCTTTCGAATGATGACTAAGTTCATTTGTTTCAGCTTCCTTTGGGTTTTAAGGAGATTCCTCTTCCATAGCCTTAGTGATTTAATTGTGTTTTTCAAATACGTATGTTTGAATACACTTCCAAAAGTCCAGACTATCCTTTTTGATGAACGGGGAGAAAAGTCCCTCTCTTCTGCTTGTTTCACTTCATCCTTCCCTGATACTGCAGAAAACCAATTTCGCTATTTTCTGATATATCTCAACTTTGTTTCTTTTTATAAAGATGAGGAGATGTATATTTGCTTTTGGATTTTCCCCGTTTCATTCATAAAATTCAGAACGCTATGTATATGCTCTTTTGCAATTTGCTGTTTCTCACTCAGTACCCTCTCTTGGGTTCTCCTGAGCAGGTTATCAGTGCTGTGCCTTCCTCCTTCTTACTTCGCGGTTGCCTTGTGCTGTGCAGTGCGTGTGGCCCACAGTTTATCCAGACAAGTTGTTGTACTTGAGAATTTGATAGGTAATTTCAAATATTTCACAACTACAAATAACATCTCAATTAGTTGTTTTGTGCATTTATGTTCATACTCTGAGACGTACAACCTTGGTAAAAGGTTGTACAACCTAGAAGCAGAGGTACTGTGGCATGGATCAAGGCATATACTTTTATTAGAATTTGTCAAATCCTTAGTCAAAGAGTTTGTACCCATTTATAAATCACAATTTCTTTTCTAAAGAACACTAAGTAAAATTTCCAAAGTGTGAAGAGATCTGTATTAATTAAAAGATATTTAATGAGTTTTAAGAAAGTAATTTGATCCTCTAAAATGGAAGGGTTGTGGTCTAAGGGCTGCTTCATCCTCAACAACTTGGTACATGGTGACCTTAACAAGATATAATATAAATGTGTTTCCATAATTCTGTCTCTAAATTGAGCAGGTAAAATTTCAACCGAGTGTGCTCTGCACTATGTAATACAATATACTACAAATAAATAAACTGGAGATAGGTTTGCTTTTCTCAATTATGTCAGGTTCTTGTTCTATGAGCTTGGCAAAGTCATTTGATATGACCGTAGTTTGAGTGTTGTTACCTGTAAAATGAGGATAATAATATTTTCTGCAGTTACCTAACAAGTTTATTGTAAGAATCAAACAGGTACATCATGTAAAGACATAAATCACAAAGTTTTACCTATTTACAATCCATATATTTGTCATGTAAATATCAATTGTCTGTTCATTATCTATCAATCTATTTATCCATTATCTATCATTTATTACGTATCACCTATCTATCCACCCATCTACTTATTATCAGTCAACCTATCTCCTCTCTGTCCACATCCTTCTCTGCAAGCAACCTATGTCTCTACATGTCTGAAATCTTTGAACCATCCCACTTCAAAGACAATGAAGGGAAAGAACATTGAACAAAAATTTAGGAAACCTCCATATTTTGGTTTTTCTGAGTGGGTCAAAGAGGAGCGCCCTGGAGTGCATGTCTGGTCCCTCGCCTCTTCCTTACCAGCGCTGTGCCCCGGCTCTGCTTCCCAGGTGCTGTGAACTGAGCAGCTCTGCTCCACCTGCCCTTCTACCGTAATACTTCCATCTTGGAGCCAGCTCACCAGAAACCGGAAGCCAAATTAAACACTTCCTCCTTCACTGTCTAGGTGTCAGGTACTGTGCCTATGACAGGAAAGTTGACTAATACATTTGGCTGGGGGGAAAAAAAGGCTATACAAAAGATTGAGAAGAAGACACTATGGATGTCTCCTCCCATCACCACTTGGTAGTCAGGAAAGAGGAGGAATGTGAAGGTGAAGTTGGAAATTAGAGGAAATGCATGGATATGGTTTGTGGGTAATTTTGAAATTCACCTTCACCAGAGAATTCAAAGCCCCGATTCTAAAGCAGTAGCCTCTTCCAGAACAGGCTTTTCTTGCCCGTGATGACCAAAGCCATGAGTGCCGGCTCTGGGTCTCCTGTGGCAGTGATGGTGAGACTGTTAGAGCCTGAGCACCCAAACCGCAGCCCCAAATCCACTTATTTGTTGCAAAGTGCCAACACTGCAATTAAACCTGAATAGTGAAGCTTGAGTTTAGAGAAAGCAACTCATCCAGCTCATGACTTCATCACAGAGAGGGCTCTGCATGCCTGCTCTGGTGCGTGTGCCATAGGTTCACCATCACAATCCTATGGGCTTTCACTCTTAGCCCTGTGCCTTATGTCTAACATTTGCAACCTCAGCTAAGTCCTGAGACCACCCACATGGTCCCTCCCTTCACTCTCCCAGCGACTCCCACAAAACTTCTCTGTACTTCTCACCCTATGCCAGACATGGAAACCATAGCAGAGTTCTCTTTGTCACCCCCCAGTACCTCTGACCCATCACAGACCAATGCTGACCTTTAAGTCATTGATGTCCTCAGCACCACTGGCCTGATTTAGAGAGTCTGTTTTCAATTTAGATCCTGTGGAATTCATCTAAAAGACATCCTTTCTCCATCTTGCCTCAACCCATGCCAATTTGATTGCATAACAAGAAAATGGATGCTTCAGCACTGTCAGATAATACTTGTAAGGGAAAGTCCCAGCTCTTCTAGGAACAGATAGTGCTTAAAACTGGTTCCTCCTCAGTCTCCAGCTTTGTCCTCCTCCAACAGCCAAGGGTGCCTCCCTCTCCAGCCATATCAAGCACCTGACGTTTCCCCAGAAACACCACCTCTTTAGGGCCTCTACCTTAGCTCCCTGGCCAGTCAACCCTGATCCATTTTTAGGGGCTTGGTTCTAGTACCTCCTCCTCCTCCTTGAGGAGTAGGTACTATTAGTATATAGGTACTATTAAATTTCACTATTAGTCCCCAAAGAAGCTCTATCCTCTTTTCCAAGAAGTCAGGAAAGCATAGTGGCATACTTTTTCTTATTGCACTGTTGAAATCAGGATGCATATGTGTGTATTCATGCATGTGTAAGCAATCTGTTCTGCTATTAGTGACGGAAACACCGGCCTCAGATCACGAACAACAGTTAATCTGAAAATAGATACTTGTTGCTGCTGGTCAGAGACTCAGTGAGGCCAGAGCCAGCTTCTTCCCCTGGGGTACCCTTGCCTTTTCCTCCTGCCTTTTCCTGTCCCCCCTTGGGGAAGACTGAATGCAGGGATTCAGTGACACTTTGTGTTGAAGATCTAAAGATAAGTGAAGAAAGACTGACCTCTCTTCCTCTTATGAGAAAAATTAAATATTTCTAGAGACTTATAAGACTGCTTATACCTGATTGGTGAAGACTGTCTTGCAGTCATTGGAGTTAAAATTCACTGCTTCACTGAGATAAGCACAAGAACCAATGATCTGCTAGAGAGAGAGGAGAGCAAAGCTTGAACTTGCAACCAATCCCATTTCTCATGATGTATGCAGCAAGCCCTTGTCTCCAGCAGTGCATGAGTCCTGGCTCACAAGAGCTAACAAATCAGAAAGGGTAAGATCAAAACTAAAGGGACAAAAAACTAAAGGGACTTCTGGTTTTACTCCTTAAATTTTCACCTATCTTGGCATGAAATACTGTTCAGATGGTTACCAGGCATGAGGTACATACCAAACACATTGTGCTCATTATACTGAACATGTTTTCAGTATAAAGTATTTTTCCAATGACTTCAATTTCCTCAGGAGATTTCACTATTAGTCCCCATTAGTGACTCAATATTTTGACCAGTTTGAGAAAAGGAAGAGCTACCATATTTCAAAACACCTTGATGGTTATAATAGCCACTGACATGATATCACAGAAACAGCTCCGATAAATTAGAGGTTAAATATCTTAAGGAACAGAATTGTCAAAAAGTAAAAAGTACTCAGCCAAATGCTAACATAATAATGTATGCTATGGATTCATTGGAAAAGAAAAGAGAAGATTTTACTCAAAGTTACATTGGACTACCTTATGTTTGTAAATAGGTTCTACCTAATGTTTGACTATCGTACCTTTGGGGAATAAGTTAGGTTTTTAATATAGTGAAAGTAGCACACACATGTGAACTTGTACTAAAAATCAGAGCTATTTGGAAAGATGAATCATCTGTTATTTATTAAGGGTGTTTAGTGTCCCAATTCCCTTCCCCCACGGTCTCTGAGCAACTCAACACATGGGTTCTCTTACACGAAACATAAATAAATATGTCATTGAAAGTTGTGAAGTTGTTTCTCACAGATTAGAAATGGTTCTCAACACTGGCTAATGTTTGAAATATTGTAGACTCTCTTAAAAATCTGGAATTTTCCATTGATAAGTGCTAAGATTTTTGACTAATGCACAAATAAAAGAACATACTGTCACGGCATGGAACCTATTTACAACTTGATCTTTGATCAAAAAATTTTTTAGTTCCTTCTTTCAGTAACCATAGCAATATTAATATAAAACAAATGCATACAATGAATTTTAAGAGAATTATTATATATATATATATATATATATACTCAACTAGAGCAAAGATGGAAAATTTTATACAACCATATGTTTGAGGAAACTATACAAATGAGGGAAGGATAGCAATTAATTTATTTTAAATGTCTCTAAGTTCCTTTTTTAAAAAAGTTGCCTAGGTCTATTTATTGTCTTTTACATTTTCATCCCTGTTTATCTTCAATACAAGCTGAAAATAGCCAATAAAATATTTCATCTGCAAGTAATTGTGAAAGGAAATGATATACTTAGCAGGGTTCTTCAATGACAGAAAATGTGAAACACACTGCACATACGAAGAAAAATGAAGATGCAAAAAGAAAGTTAAAAATTTAAGAAGATGTTATCAGAGCAGCCTGAAGGAAAGGTATAGGATTGATCTTTCTCACAGCAGTCATAACTGACAGAGGGCTGGGATCTGAACACACCCATATTTATTCTCTCTCTCCCTCCCTCTCTCTCTCTCTCTCTCTCTAATTCTCTCCATCTCCCTCTGTCTCTCTCACTCTCCCTGTCTCTGTCTCTCTTTGCCTCTATCTCTCTATCTCTCTGTTTCCCTGTCTCTCTATCTCTCTCTCTCCCGCTCTGGATGCCTCAGTTTAAGTTCATCCTATGGGCCTCCTGAAATTTCTGACTCATTCAGTCATAGAAAACATACTCATTGCGTGCCACCCATGTCTAGGTAGAGTGCTGCACAGGATGCAGGGATGGCTAGAATAAAAGACCCTGACAAGAGCCTAGTGGAGTAGATGGTTTAGTGGCTGGGACATGGGTTGGGACAAAAGGAAGGATACATAAGTTAATGCATAATCACAAGTTGAAATAAGTGCTGTGAGGGGAAATTATACTGTGCAGTCATGGATCACAGTAAAGCTGTGTGCTGGGTTGGGGTGGAAATGGTAAGAACAATTTTCTTTAGAGTGATATTTCAAAACAATGGGCAGGAGGAATACGGGAGAAAAGGGCTTTCCATCCTGAGAGGACGTGAGCAGAGAACAGAGCAGGTCAGGGTGAGGAAGCGAAAGGACTGGAGTGTGCGGGCCTTGACAGAGACCCTCAGGATTCAACCTACCCTAAGGCAGCTGGTGGCGGTCTAAGACTTTCAACCACCAGGTTCAACTGGTTTCTCCTCTTCATAGACCCTGTGACCTCCTCTCTCCTCTACCCATGTAATCAGCTTACTGTTACCTTTGCATGTTTTGAGAGAGCAAGCAGAATCTCTTTGGATTTCACCAAAAGCTAAAACATGAGAAATGAGGTTTTTTTTTTTTTAAGTCCAATTATAACTCCACTCAAAGGAGAAGATTGTAAGCATGCTACAAAGCCGGCAGGAACAGGAAGGGATCAAGGGCAGGACCCACTGTGCAGGCAACATGCCCAGAAATGATAGATCAGAGAAGGAGAGGGAAGCTGCTAGGATGGCCGAGACAGCCCACAAAGTTCTCCCTCTCTTCTGCCTCAGTAACCCATTAGAGCTGGTATGGGCAGTGTACATCCAAGCTTCCTTGAAGTGAGAAGTGCCCCTCACCACAGCAAGTTCTCTGGAGTCGTGGGAACACAAGTTCTTGAGCCTACTGTTAGCTGAACTTTTTCCCTGTCCCTGCAGCCTGCAGTATCTCTGACAGGGCTAGCCTTGGAAACCTTGGGCTGTCAGGACTCAGACCATAACCAGTGAGAGGCTCATGAACTACTTTACTTCAGGGTTTCTTTGACAGCAACAGAGCTGTTGGCATGAATGACAAGGGCAGAGGAATGGTCAGCTGTAGGTACCCGGCTCACAGGGACCCACAGCAGGACCTGCAGCAACTTCACACCCCAGGGAGAGAAAATTCCCAGTGAGGCAGTGTATCTGTCCACCCAGGACTAGCATAGAATTCAAGGACCCAGGGGCTGGGGATATAGCTCAGTGGAATAAGCGCTTGCCTAGCAAGCACAGGGTCCTGAGTTCGATCCCCAGTACCACAAAAAAAAAAAAAAAGGACCCTTTTGCAAAAGTTATTAAAGAGTTTTAGGCTGGGGATGTAGTTCGTTGGTAGCTTACTTGCCTAGCATACCTGAAGCCCCGGGTCCATCCATAGCACTGCAAAAGGAAAAAAAAGAGAATTTCAGGAAGGCATCTCCATGTAGCAAACCCAAGGTGCTGGTGTACAGTCCCATGAGGCCCTTTGCATCCACCCTGCATTCCCCTGCAGTACTGCACTTGTGCCTGGGCAGTTGCTCTGATCCTATCTATAAGCAAACTATACAATGATGCCTATCAGGGTCTTGGCTGCAAAAAGGATCCCTGATCATGACTCACTGATCATTCTATGAGTATGACCACATTATGGCTGGTGTCTAAATGTTCCACTAAAGCCTCATGCAGTCACAGGTGAGGCTTTTTGGAGATGGATGGACTTAAGGTATATGAATGTGAACTAAGGGTGTGATGCTAGGATTAAGAGAGTGAATAATAGAAGTCCCATCCTGGATGTGGGTGGCACCAATCCATAGGTAACCTGGATGGAACACAAAGGGACAAATACAGGGTAGGCTTGCTTCTGTTGCTGCTGCTGCTTGCTGCTTGCTGCTCACTGACTTCTGCTTGCCATCCCATGAGCTGTTTTTCTTCTCTGATGCTTCTTAGCCATGCTGCCCTGCCTTGGATTTGACTGACTTTGGATTGAAATCTCTATAAACTGTGAGCTGAAACAAATCTTTCTTCCCTTAACTTTGGTTGTGAGGTATTTTGTCTCAACAACAAGAAAAGTAACAAAGACAAGAGTGACTAGCCAACCAGGAAACTTACTCAGGGAAGAAAAAGGATAGAGTAACCAACCCATGATTCTACAGTGAGGTTGAGCCTTTAAAAAGACAAAAATCAAAACAGAACAAAAACACCCAGGAGAACCTTGGTTAATTCCTTCTCTGAATATTTATAAATTTTGAGTAAGCTGGCTTGGATGCCTCTGAGTTCATGGAGAACAATATTTATAAAATCATAAACTATAACAAGTTCCTCAGTGTGGTGAGCAGAAAGACGGCCCCAAAGATGACCAGTTCCTAACCCCAAAAACCTGGGACTATGTTACCTGACATATCAAAGGGGACTTGAACTTGGCAGATGTGATTAAAGGTATGGATCTTTCCATAGAGAGACGAGCCTAAACTATCCAAGTGGACCAGCCCACCTTAAGCCTAGGAATGCTGGAAAGAAAAAAACCTTGCCTCACTGTAGTCACAGAGTCAAAGAGTTGTTGGCTTTGAAGGTGGAGGAAGGAGCCATCAGCCAAGGGATGCAGGTACCTTTCAAAGCCAGGAGAAGCCAGGAAACAAACTCTTCCCAAATCTTCCAGAAGGAATGTAAGTGGGAGACATCTGGAATTGCAAGAAAGATTTGGTTGTTTTAAACCACCAAATTTGTTGTTATCTGTTAGCAATTGAAAATGAATACACTTAGATTAGCAGTTACCAAGAGTATTGAAATTATTCTTTTTCCCCCAAATCCACTGTATTAATGTGCCCGTGATAGTGCTAGCAGTAGGGCCCTGGGTGCTCATGGTAAGGCACTACCAAAGAAAAGGCCACAGGATATAGGAATTTAATCCAGCTCTCAAGCATTCTGAAATATAGGTGAAGGTCCTCTTGAGCAAGTGTGAGGGGCAAGAGGCCCTTATAACTCATGCGTCTTATCGCACCATGTCATCTTGACTGGGGCATCTATTTCACTTGTCTCTAAGGAAGCAGAGATGCCTTTGCTGCAGGGTGTCTGCAGCTGGCGCCAAGTCCTGGGGTCAAGTTCCCAGAATTGGCTTTGAAGAGGAAATCTGCGTTCTTAGTTACAGTGAATGATGATTGCATTCGTCCTGGAGACTTGGTATGTGTAGATACCGCAACTTGGTTATTTTTACCTTCCTTCCCCCACCCTACATTTTCTTTCCTCAAATCCCTTTCCCATCTCCACAGAGTCTAGCTTCCTATTTCTTACCATCTCCCTTTTATCGAATACTTGTAATTATTTATATTAAGGGCTTCTCATATTAGAAAAACTATGAGATAGTTAACCTGTGTCTGATTTATCTGACTTAACATTATTATCTCAAGATCCATCCATTTTCCTACAAA
This sequence comes from Dinomys branickii, assembly GCA_004027595.1. Lineage (NCBI taxonomy): Eukaryota > Metazoa > Chordata > Mammalia > Rodentia > Dinomyidae > Dinomys > Dinomys branickii. The sequence continues at coordinate 37,256 of PVLD010008619.1, forward strand.
TGACTCAAATTTGTTCTTCTTTTTGGCTGAATGGCCCTCCCTTGTGTGTACAGACCACATTTCCTTTATCCATTCATCTTTGGTGGGCAGATATTCCACCTCCATAATTTAGCTACTGTGAATGGTGCTGATTTTCACATGGGTGTGCATGTATCACTGTAATATGATTATCCTAACTTCTTCACAAAGATACCTGGAAGGGTTATAGCTGAGTCAAATGAATTAGTAGTCTTAGCCACTTAAAGAATCTTCATAATGATTTCCATAGTAGTTATACTAGTCCCACTGATGAAGAAGGGTTCCTTTTCCCCTACAACCTTGCCAGCATTTGTTGTTTATGGAGTCCTTGATGAAGGTCATTCTTACTGGATTAATATAGAACCTCAGTACTGGTTAGATTTGCATTTCCCTATTGGCTAAAGATACTCCAGCAGATGTCTGTGCTTGTGTTTATAGTGGTGAGGTATACATGTGTATATAATACATATATAGTATGTGTATGTAATGTGCCTATATGTGTATCTCAAAACTTGTACCATTAAACCCACAATATTGTGAAACCAACACTTTTACCTACTTCTAGAATTTTTTCATCATCCCAAACAGAAACTCTGTTCCATTCGACAGTAACTACTTACTTCCCCTCCTCCCTCCAGGCCCTGGCAGCCACCAGCCCACACTCTGAATCTATGAACTTGACACTGCAAGATTTCCTCAGACAAGTGGAATCCTGCAGTACTGTCCGTCTGTGACTGGCTCCTTCCCTCAGTAGAATGTCCTCAGGCTCATCCATTTGGAACCTGATGTCAGTGTGTCACTGCTTTGAGTGGCTGGGTAATATCCAGGGCTTGGATAGGCCACACTGGTGCATCCTTCACTGGGTTGATGGGCACTTGGGTGGCTTCTCCCTCCACCTACTATATATAATGCTGCTGTCGGTGATGGCAAGCCTTGCAGACAGGAGTGCCCAAACTGCAACCCCAAACCCACTTATTTATTGCAAAGTGCTAACCCTGCAATTAAACCTGAATTTGGTTTTGGTTTAAAAAACAACTAATACATTAACATTTTTGTCTTAAAAGAAAAAAAGCAACATGCCTGCCAGACCCTGTGGTTTTCCAGGGAGGCTAGGGCTCAGCGCATGCAAAGGACGCGGTAGCAAGTGGTTACCCCTAGCCCTGTGCTACCTGCTGCGGTGGGCTAAGAGCTCCTACACCAGGCCACCACCTCCTGCATGTGAGAGTGTAGAGGTGGGATTTGAGGACCGAGGACTGAGTGGTGGCTGCCAAGTTCAGGCTAGTGCTGCAGCACAGCTTTTCCAGCCATACTCAACAAGGAGGAGCATATTGGGCCAGTCTTTCTGGGCTGGAGACAGTGAGAAATTCGGACATGCATGTGCTATCGGCTTATTCAGTTTTCGTACAAGAAGCAGCATTCATTTGCATCGAAGCCTTCACAGCAGTGTATCCACCCCACACCCATCTCGGGGGGTGTCAGGGGTCCCGGACCAGGTCCGAGAGCTGCCAGGAAGCCTTTCTCCAGGCTAGAGGGGGCCACAGACAGGACCTGCGTGTGCCCAATACACCACACTACCTTTTTTCCATTCTTGAATTTTAAATAGAAAAGTAACTCTGACTCCAAGTGTGTGTGTGTGTGTGTGTGTGTGTGTGTGTGTGTGTGTCTTTGGGTGTGGGGGGATCTCCTCAGATGGCAGCTCAAGGTCCCCGAAGGTCCCTTGTGAACACCCAGTGCCCCCACACACACCTGTGCCTTGGTGCTCCGGAGGACCCACCCCTACATTTTTTCCTCTGTGGCCCAGCCCTGCCCCCTCTCCTTTTGGGGCAAGAGGGACCAGAATGCAGGGGGTTGTGTCTGGGGCAATGAGGTGGAGGGCTGAAGGTTTAGCCAGGGTCACATGGGGGTAGCATACTGCAGAGGGGATGCAGGGTGGGGAGGGCACCCTGGAGAGAGAAGGGGACAGAGGAGAGGCACTGTGCCACATCAGGGTGGCAGGGTGACTGCAGTGGGGCGGCAGGGGGACTCTGCAAGGACGGCTAGCTGGCCTTGCTTTGGGGCAGCCGTCCCTCGCGCACCCCTCACAGATCCCCTGCGCCTCCACCTCCTTCTAGGCTGCTGGCGTCAGAGCTGCCTGCGTCAGTGCTGCTCTGGTGACACACGAAGCTTTTTTCTCCTGCTCCTTTTTCTCAATGAGGAGAGCCTAATGGGATTTTTATTATCAGACTCATAAATCAAACCTTCAGGCGGTCATGCTGGGCACGTGGCCAACACCCCCGCCCCACCCCCGCAGCAAAGGGATGGGAGGGGGGCTAGAGTTGCCTTTCTCTCTTTAGTGGAAAAAACAGTTTAAATATTTTATCTTTACATTTGGAGAACTGCAGATGATGCACAGAGCACACGCTGCAGTAGCTGGAGCAGTTGGGGGGGGGGGTGCAATGCCAGACCTCCTGGTGGAAAGAAATGGCTTCTGGGCTGGGTGCTGGCTGATATGCAAATACCTCACTTACTAGAACTTGAGGTAAAAAGAAAAAAAGTGGGGATTTTAGGCAGATAAGAAAGTCTAAAGGGATCCCAGCTATTTCAAGCAACCGAAGTGGGCTCCATGCAGGAGGGGGGGGGGGTCGTGTCATGCATAGCTTGCAGCATCTCCCACCCTGGAGAGTGTGTTATTGACACAAAACAAAACCCCATCTACGAATGCAAACCTAGGTGCAAAGATGTCAACGGGAAAAGCAATCTGGAGCAGTAGGAATCCTGAGTGCTTTTCTTTCTAGTGTGACGTGCGTGCAGATCTCTAACTAGAGAAATCTGCAGTGAAATAACTGATCGTGACTGTCCTCCAACAGTCAAGTGGCTTGGTCCCTGTTAGCCCTGGGAGGTGGAAAGCCCAGATTTTAACACTCCTGTCCCCAAATATCACAGGAGCCACTTCCCTATTTCTATCCCACTCAACCATGCAGTGGACCCCCATCACTGTCAGAGTAAGTCCCAGGACTAGGGAGGCAGAGTAGGGACCCTGGGGGAAAGAGGGGCTAACTCCCAGGCACGCACACAGAAAGCGTGTTCCTTCTCTCAGGAATCACTTCCTGGAAGCAGTCTGAACACTTGAGGGGTCGTCCTACTGCAGAGTCTGCAGACTGGTGATCTAGCTGCTCCAGGAGTTCCCCTGATCAGACTCTTTTACCTGCAGTGGGGGTATTTCCTGGATCACCAAAACTTTGCAGAGCACAAACCATGGCTGTCAGTTATCTGCAGCCCACCTGTCAGGAACAAAGAATGCCTAGACCTCAGAACAAAGCATCTGCAGAACATCACCTCATTTTTATAAACTTTTAATAATCTTAACTCTGTTCCTCCTGCCTATGTTTTCCATTCCCCCAAATTCACTCCAAGGCCATAAAGAGCGAGCAGGTCTGTTCTTTGGGGCAGGTCTGTTCTCTGGAATCCCAGACCTTTCTTGTCTGAAGTCCTGGTTAAAGCAGCAGAGGCCTAAGATGAAGACCTGGACTTGGCTTGGCTGCCATAGAGTGGGCACCTGGCTGCCTGCAGGTCTGCCTGGAGTCCATGCGGCCTGCAGGCCAGGACTGCTACAGCCACCTCATCCGCTGCTCACCACGTTTTCCATCAGGGCAAGTCATCTGGACATGTAAACACAATTTTCATAGGAGTTAATAAGTCAACACTTGCAGTTGGAGGAGATGGGTGATGTAAGAAGCCCTTAGCTGCCCACCTCTCTCCACACTCTTCCATCGCCGCAAGGAGGGATGAGGTGCTGAAAAAGGGAGGGCCCATGGCTTAGGAGGGAATGAACGAACCAAGGAGACAAGAAAAGAAAAATCGATCAATACATCGTTAGGGTGTGTCCCTTCAGTGCTAAGGATGACCTTTTATATTGATACCCAGCCATCTGGGGTGGGCAATGAAAAAGAAATTGCCATGAGCACAGGTCAGGCTTGAGGGATGTCTTCCTCTCACACCTGAGCCCATGTGCCCACTGTGATGATAACCACGCAGCACAACGACAGTGGGTGTAACAAATATAGAACACTTTTAAAAATGTTGACAGACACCAGTGGGAGATGCCATTTTGGGCAGCCTGCACATTATATAGAAAAAGTTAAAACGGATCCGATCCAATCTAATACTTTGTACAGAGTTAAGGAGGTTGACCTAGGAATGCTGCTAGAAAACATCAGTCCGCTTTCTTTCCTTTGCGTCCCAAACAGGGCACCATGCAAATATGTACAGATGTTGATGTCCCTGTGCTCTGCAGAAACACAGGAGGCTCGGACCTGTTTTGAGGAAAGCGAGGGCTCTGGTAGCAGAGGAGGAGTGCGTCCTGCCTCTTTCACCAAGGACAGGATGGGATGGGAGGCGCCTGCCAGCGGCCGGCACCACCCCCTGCTGCTCCACGTTGGCGCCACTGCTGCAGTTGCGACTCAGACCTGGGGAGCCACGCTGGCCCTTGAGCACTGAGACCAGAACAAAGACGGGGCGCAACAGTAGCGCTCACTGCTGGGTGCCGCGCTCTGCCTAGCGGGGGGCTGTCTGGGTGCGCACGCCCAGAAAGCGACAAATGTCGTTTGCAGCAGGGCGCTCAGAAAGGAAAACCGGAAAGGAAGACTGTGCTCTGTGTGTGGGGGTGGGGGGCGCGTACCCTACACACAGACACGCTCAGAGACATGTAGCAATTCTATATATGGACTGCGCCTAGAAAATATGCCCTGACTAATTTATTTGTTAGTGCATCTCTGTCTTTTCAATATTCCTGTACCCTCTAGCATCTGCATTCCCGTCAAACCCTTCATTGTGAGGAGGGAGGGCACCTCGGAGCCAAAGATGTGATTTGTGCATTCGAAGTCTCTGTTCCAGCTCTGCTGACGTCTGTACCTCACCTCCTGCTTTGTTCTGCAGCAATAAATCAAACGGATCGTATGCTCCCTGCTTCTTTCGGGCCCTGCTGATTAGGAAAATCCCCAGCCCTGCCATGACTCCAGCTAGATGGTCTTGATATATTTCAATTTTATTAATGAGAGAAAGGACTAAAAGAGGAGGAAAAAGCAAACGAAGCATGAAAGCTTTTATAACTTTTGTAAAAATGCTTTTCTCCAGTGAAACATTGAGACAGAAAGACTAGAAAGATCTCATGGCTCGAGATGCTGACACTTTTGCTAAATGGGGGGGGTGTCAGAGTAGTTCTGTGGAATTATGTCAGCACTTATTTCTTATGACATAAATCTCTTGATCACCCTGCCTTTCCTGGTATAATATTGTTTAAAATGTGGGGAAATATTATTGTATTTAAATGTGCCACTTCTGACTCTTCCCCAAAGAAAACAGGATGGCTACCTTTACATTTTATTTCTTTGCATGACTTCTGCAAACATCATCACTTTCCATGTGTGTCTGCATTTGCTTTCACTTGTAAAGATGTACCAGGTGGATGAGACTGGAGGACCCTGCGCTGCTGAGACACTAGGGAAAGTCAGCATCAGAGAGGTGTGCCTGGAAATGTTGGCAGGATCCGTCAAACAAGGCAGCTCACGTCGCACCTGCCATCGACAACATGACTGAAAAATACGGTGAACATTTTAATAGTTCTTGCCACTTTCGGAAGCAGTTCTGAACGTCGTCTTCCTTCAGTATCTTTAGTTGCGCTGTCCTGGCAGTCTCAGTGGCCTGAATCTGTTCAAAACATTCCCTTTTCGTGGTCGTTTTGACTTTGGGAAAGAGTCAGAAGTGGCGCAGTGCAGGAGGACACACTCATGTTTTATGAGCTGCCTTTCTATTGACGGCACTTGGCAGCAACAGTCACCATACTGTTATCACACTTCATAAAGACACTCAGGAAAAAGGACTCCAGAACTGCTTTAGGAAGTGACAGAGTAACAGGATAGTGTTTGAAATGGGGAAGCATTTGGAGCAGGATCAATGGATTAATGGCAGTGCGTCTTTTGCTACAATGCATTTTTTAAAGTGTAAACACATATCATATATTTTGATAAGGCCTCATAATTCCCCATACTCAGAAACCAGTCAGTGCTATGGAAAATCAATTACAGGAAGATAATCCTTAATACAATTTTTTTCATTGCAACTTCATAAGAGCATGGAAGTACGAGTCTGGTGACTTTTCAGTACATGTGTGATTTAAATATGATGGTGACATGAATGCATTCTTTCGCCTTCCTTTCCGGCAAACACAACTAGCTCTGGACTGTATAACACTGTGGAGGATTATGTCACGCACAGCATGCCTTCAGTGTAAGTAATTTAAGGTGGAAGGCACACCTGCACTGACAGGACGGCATGGCAGATTAGTTACAAGATCAAAGAGTAAGGCGCTCTCAAACCTCCCAGGCTGTTACCCATGGCTCCAGCAGCTCCCCATGCTGGTGATTGCCATGGCTTTTGCTTCCCTCCGGTTCATTCTCTGCACTTTGGCGGGAGATACCCTTTGGAACTGTAAACCAGGTTATGTCGTTTTCCAGATCTAGGCACCACCTGTCAAGTCTTCATTTCCTTCCGAGGTGAAGGCCGAAGCCAAAGCGCTTGCAGAGGTGAGATCCCATGTTTCCTTTTTGCCATAGTGCCAGGTTTTCCTGTCCTCCCCATGCACTCTTTCTCCTCTCTTTCCCTCTGACTGTCTCTTTTCTTCTCTTTTTCTAACTGACTCATAGGTAGCTGGAGCCTATCACATTTTGGTAGAAAAGCCACATCTTTAGTCTTATTTCTCTTCATCATTTTGTCCATTGACAAGGAGTCCTATGATGCATCAGAGTTATTTCTACCAGACTGAGTACCTGCTTCTGTTGGATTTTAATTCCTTCAAGGAAAGGTTTTTAGACTTCATAAGGTTAGGGTTCTTAGACTGCATTGTTTTTATTTTGTATGTAAGTGTCACTAGGGTTTTGGTGGTTTCATTACCTTGTTAGCCAGTGGATTTCTGCCAGAAGTACTCACTGATTTTAGCACTTAACCACTGATCATGACAACAAAACCAACAAACCAAAACCACTGAAGGATCACTAAATTTGTTCTATATATTGATTATACATGAATTTTGTAAGGAGTTTCATTGGAAAAAAATACGGAACAAATTAATTAATGTATTATTAATTTTAATTTTATTCCTGATAATACTGGGGATATTTTGGCCTTCATTTCTTTGGACCAACTTCCATTTTCATCACTGGTTTTTCTTAAAACCGCATTCAAACAGGCTCAAATCAGATTCAAACAGAAATCCAAGAGATTAAAACCTCCACTGAAAGTATATTCAACACATTGAACTGGGGATAGAATTTCAGATCTTGAAGACAGAATTACAACTAGTGGTGATGAAAACAAAGATATCTTACAAAAAGCAAGAGAACATGAAAAAATCAGTTCAACAGGTACAAGACGAAGCACAGAAGAATAGTGTAGGGGCTGGGGATATAGCTCAGTGGAATAAGTGCTTGCCTAGCAAGTGCAGGGTCCTGAGTTTGATCCCCAGTACCGCAAAAAAAAAAAAAAGAATAGTGTAAAATTGATTGAGGTCAATGACAATGGAGACAGCACAAATGACAAACTGAAAACTCTTATTTTAAAATCAGGAACAAGATAAGGATGTCCACTGTCACCACTCCCATTCAGTATAGTTCTGGGAACATTAACCAGACCAATTAGACAAGAGAGAGAAATAAAAGGAATAAGGATAGGAAAGGAAGAAGTTAAATTATCACTATTTGCAGATGACACGATACTCTACTTAAAAAACCCCAAAAACTTCACCAAAAGACTCCTATAGTTAATAACCAGATTCAGTTGCATGGCTGGATACAAAGTCAATACTCCAAAATCAATAGCATTCTTTTATATAAACAACAAATTTATTGAGAGAAAAATTAGGGAAACCAGACCCTTCACAATAGCATCCAAAAAATAAAATACTTAGGAATCAATCTAACAAAGGAAGTAAAAGATTTATATATTGAAAATTTTAGTACTCTGAGAAAGGAGATTGAAGAGGATGTCAGAAAATGGAACGACATCCCTTGCTCATGGGTAGGAAGAACCAATATAGTGAAAATGTCCATACTCCTGAAATTGTTATACAGATTTAATGCATTCTCAATCAAAATACCATTAGCATACCTCACAGAATTAGAGAAAACATTCCTCAAATTCATCTGGTACCAGAAGAGACCTAGAATAGCAAAAGCAATTCTGGACAACAAAGGCAAGGCAGGAGGCATCCTTGGCTTGGAATTATACTACAAAGCCACTCTGATAAAATCAGCATGGTACTGGCAGAAAAACAGACCTGAGCACCAGTGGAACATATTAGAAGATGTGAACAGAAATACAGACACACTCACCCACCTTTATTTTTGACAAAGGGGCCAAACACGTTCAATGAAAGAAAGATAGCCTTTCTAATAAAGGGTGCTGGAAAAACTGGGTTTCCATATGCCAAAGACTAAAATTAGACCCATGTCTATCACTATGCATTAAACAAAAGTCAAAATGGATGAATGATCTAAATATTAAAACAGAAATTCTAAATCTACTGGAAGAGAAATTAGGGCAAAATCTTGAAGACATAGGGGTGCGCAAAGAGTTCATAAACAAAACCCAAACTGCCTGGGAAATACATGAAAGAATCAACAACTGGGATCTCATCCTATTAAAAATCTTTTGTACCACAAAAGAAAGCACCAATAGAGTGAAAATAAAACCTACAGAGTGGGAAAACATTTTAGCTAACTGTCCCTCAGACAAAGGACTTATGTCTAGAACATATAAAGAATTGAAAGAAATCAGAGCCCCCCAATTCAAAGACCCAGTTCAAAAATGGACATCTGAGATAAATATGCTCTTCTCAGATGAAGAAATATGAATGGCAAATACATAAAAAAATGCTCAACATCATTGGTCATTTGAGAGTTCCAAATTTAAATAACACTGAAATTTCATCTCATCCCAGTAATAATGGCTGTCATCAAGAAATGAACCAATAACAAATGCTGGAGGGGCTGTGAGGAAAAAGGAACCCTTCTCCATTGTTGGTGGCAATGTAGACTGGTGCAACCACTTTGGAAATCAATCTGGAGAATCCACAAAAACTAGGATTAGAAGTCCCATTTTACCCAGCTGTTCCCCTTCTAGGTATTTTCCCAGAATTAAAGACATCATATCACACCGATATATGTGTACCCAGGTTTATAGCAACACAATTTGTTGCAGCAAAATCTTGGAAACAATCTGGGCAACTACTTTGAAGATAACAATGCACAATGTAAAAAAAAGAAAGAAGGAAGAGGAAATAAATATGTATATGTATACACAGGCTAGCTAGGATAAATGTACTACTAATACCTGTTGGTTTATTGGAAAGAATTGTTAATGTGTAATTGTTTGATCAATCTTGCATGCCTGTATCTAGTTATGTGTGCAATTTTGAAGACTATATTATGTAATATAACAACCATTGTTAATATCCTAGCACCATGTTTTGAAATTCTGTACCATTTTTATTGTTCTCTATACATTTTGTTTACGTATTTGTTTTGTTATTTTGGTCTTTTCTAAATAAAAAACAAAATTTATATGTATATACAAGGATAGCTGAAATAGGTGTATTGCTGATGTCTGTGGTTTATTGAAAGAGACAGTCAATGCTTAAAATTTTCTTTTTTCTTGACCGATTTTGCGTGCTTGAATCTGGTAATCAGAACTGACCTGAAAACAACAATACGCATATAAGAACCGTTGTTGTACTCCTACCATTGTGTATGGTGAAGCACTGCATCATTTCCAGTTTTTTTTATTACTTGTTACTGTCTTTGTTTGATCAATCTTATATTCTTATGTCTGGTGGACTGAGCAACTTTGTTGAAGATAACAATATGTAATGTAGCGACCACTGTTAATTCCTATCATTTTGTTTTTGAGGTCATATATCATTTTTGTTGTTTTTGTGTTGTTTTGATTTTGCCTTCATTGTTGTTTTGTTACTTTTTAAAATTTTTTTTAAAAAGCAATGCGCAATATACTGAACATTGTTATTCTCCTACAATCTTGTTTTGAAATTTTATACTGTTGTTTTCATGTCCATTTTTCTTCTCTTTAAAGTAAAAAATGGTTCAGATAACTTGACTTAATAAAAAATCCAATGAAGATTATTACATCACTAAAATTTTGGACATAAACATAAGTAACATAAATTTCACTGCTCTAATTTAGTTAATAATATTGAATTATTTAAAAATTAGGCTTGGTTAAGAATTGGTGTGTTTGTAAAAATAAAAGAAGAGAAAATAAATACTCAGATTTCTTAGATTTCCATATGCCATATCATTAAGTTGATAGGTTTGTCCTACAATATTGTTTATAGTAAGGTTTCCTACTGCACATGACTAGGGTACAACTGCACACCACACTTATAAGGACCTTATCAGAGCTACACAATGCAAAGATGATGGCTCAGTTCCCGGGTGTTATTCTCACTGAAAAACCCTAAGTTTCAAAAAAGCAAAACAGAAGGATAGAACATATTATCCATACTTTGATGATATACTGAGTAGACAAAACCAGAACAGACATTATGAATATGTAAGTTCACAAAACTGAAACAAAATATAGAATCAATAACATCATAAAGAATCTCAACATAGACAATGGAAACTATTAAAAATAAAAATTCTAGAAGCAACAAATGTAATAACTGAAATTTAGAACTTGAAACAATATATAAGGAATGGCAGAGGAAAGGTGAGTGAACTTAAAGAAAAATTAGAAATTTTCTAATCTGAAGAAGAGCAATAAAAGATTAATGATGAGTGAACAGAGTCTCAGGGACTTATAAGATGCTATCAAATACACTATAATAGGAATAATCATATTCTCAAGGAGAAAGGGCAAATAGAAAAGGTTGCCAAAAACTTCATATTTTGAAAAATATGATCATAAAATCAAACATCCAATAAACACTTTAAACTACAAGTAGGACAAACCCAACCACTTTTAAACATTTTGTAGTCAGACTTCTAAAAGCAAAAGCAAAGAGAAAATATTGAATCACCAAGGGAAAAATTACACATTACATATACTGAGAGAATGATACATGTAATGACTGACTTCTCATCAGAAACAATGGAGGAAAAAAGACTAGAAAGACATATTCTATGAATTGAAGTAAAATACGAACCACTGAGAATTACATGCCTGAAGAAACTGTGTGGCAAACATGAGGATGACAGAAAGTCATTTCTAAGTAAATAAAATCTCAGTGGATATAATACTCTTGCTATACTAAGTTCCAAAAAAGAAACTCTCCAACTGAAAAGAAATAACACTGTATAAGAATTATTTAGTAAATATAACAGGTAAGACTATATGTGTACATGTGTGGATCTGTATATTACATTTTCTTAAATTCTTTGAAAGACATATTACTATAAAGGATAAGAATTTAAACACTATATTATTAAGGTTATAAAGTAAATAAAGACATGGTATATAACAATATTAACACAAAGAAAGTAATAAGGTCACTACTATATTGATGGAGAGTTCTTATATTTTACGAAACCAAGTCATTGTTAAGTCAGAGGCTATTTTAAAGCTACCATGTGATCCTGCAACTACCCTCCTGAGGATATACTCACAGGAATTGATGTTAATGTCTCAGTAGTGTCTATGCAACTGTGTTTTTAAGAATTATTGCATAGCCAAGAAATGGAATCAACTTAAGTGTCCATTAATGGATGAAGGGACTTTAAAAATGTTTATATGTATATATATACACACAATGTATATGTATATGTGTATAATGTATATGTTTATATGTGTATGTTTATATGTGTATGTTTATGTGTATATGTTTATATGTGTACATAATGTTATATGTGTGTGTACATATATACACACACACACACACGTAAGTACTGTCTTCATCTGTTTTGTATTGCTAGAACAAAATAACTGAAGCTGGGGAGATTTATAAAGAGATTTGTTTGGCTTGTGATTCTGGTGGCTGATTAAACAGGTGAATTTGATGTCCTGGAGAAAAATACCCTGTCTGCATCACAACATGGCAAAAAAGTGGAAAAGGTACTAGCCATATACAAAAGTGGTCAAGCACATGGCATGTCCTCACCTCCTGTAACAACCAGCTCAAAGAGAACTAATCCAGTCACACAAGACCTGACCTACTCCCTAGAGACACTGTTAATCTATTCATAGTGATAGAGAATTTCTATGACCATATGGGCTCCCAATAGGTAACCCACCTCAATGTTCTTAAGGTAGGGACCAAGCTTCCCACATATAAACCCTTGGGAGAAAAACTGTACACAATTACAATTTTCAATAATAGCTTTAGTAATAAAAATTGGAGGATATTTGATTTATAGAAGTTGTATATTTTAATCCCTACAATAAGTGCTAATATATTAACATAAAAATATAGCCAAAATGTCAACAACGATTTTAAGATCATATACTACAGATTACATTTAACATAAAAGAAAGCAAGAATTAAGAAAATACAAAAGAGACAATTAAAAATAAAAACAATCTAAATGCAGCCATATTAATATTTATATTAAATGTCAAATGTCACTCTAGTCAAATAGTAGAGGTTATCTGACTGTATAAAACAGCAAGACCTGCTCTTATGTTTTCTACAAGAAATGCACTTTAATTCAAATATTATGCATATATATGCATATACACACATATATTAAAGTTCCAAGGTTAAGAACAGATACATTATATAAAGAGGAAACATAAGAAAACTGGAGTAGCTACAATACTGCCAGACAAATAGACTATTAAAAAGGAATATTATGAGAGACCAAAACATGAAATGTAGAAACAAGAGTGGAAATCAATTTAACCAGACTGATTCTTTAAAAAGATCACTTAAAACTGATAAATGTTTACCTATCCCAATGAGTAAAAGAGAAGAGAATAGTATCACCAATACCAGGAATGAAAGTAGTATCACAAAGGTCACACAAACATTGAAAGAATAAAGGAACATTGCAAGCAACACGTGCCAAGAAATTTGACAAATAAAATAAATGAAGAAATTCCTTAAAAGACACAAATAAAGTGACCCTGAGTGAGGTAGAAATTTTGAAAAGATGTCTATCACGTCGGTTGAATTAATTCTAGATGGTCCTCAATCTATGAAGGTTTAACTTACAATTTTTAAATTTACAATGGTGTGAAAGTGATACACATTTAAAATGAACAATACTTCACATGTATAACTTTGAGTTCTTGCCAGGTTAGCAATATTGTGCTACAGCACCCTTAAGGTTCAGAGTTGTAGCATCTATGACAGCAGATCTCTCATGTCCTAATCACTTCCTAAAGAACCTACCTCTTTATACCATCATGTTGGGTTTTAGCTTCCAACTTGAATTCTAGAGGGACACATGAAATATAAGAAGACAAAACAAATAAACTAGAAAGCAATCACAGAAAAAGGTAGCCAGGAAATCTTCAAATACTTGAAGATTGAACAGCACCCTTATAAAACGGGACAGAGAAGAAATACCAAGAAAATTTTTTAAATATTTGAACTAAATGAAAATAGAACTTCCTAAACTTTGTGAGATGTAGCAAAAGCAGAGATCAGAAGGAAATTCATAGCACTGAATGTATAGAGTAGAAAAGAAGAACAGCTAAAGCAAATAGCCCAAGCTTTCCGCGGGAAGCCAGAGAAGAAAATTAAGTCAAAGTGAACAAAAGAAAAGAAATGATAAAAATTAGAGCAGAAACCAATGGAATGAAAGAAGGAAATCAATGAAGCAAAACTAAAAGCTGATGCTTTGAAAAATCAATAATATTGCAAGCCTCTCACCAGTTTAACTGAGGAGAAAGAAACAACATAAATTACTACTATCAGAAAAGAGTAGAAGGGACAGCACTACAAGGCCCATGGGTGCTAAAAGGATAGTTGTTTATTTTGAACAACTCTGTGCTCACAACTTTGCTAACCTAAATGAAATGGACCAATTCTCTCAAAGGCACAGTTTATCAAATTTACATAAAAAAACAGATAATCTGAATGAACCCATGTCTAGGAAAGAAATTGGATAAGTATTAATAATCTTCCAAGATAGAAGCACTATGACCAAACGAGTTCACTGATAAATTCTACCAAGCATTTAAAGAAAAAAATGTACTAATTCTTTACAATTTCTTCTGGAAGATAGAAGCAGAAGAAACACTTTCTAATTTGTTTTGAGAGACCAGAAACATCCTAGTCCCCAAGCCACACAAACACATTACAAGGAAAGAAAACTGTAGATGGATACCTCTGATGAGCATAGGTGCAAATATTCTGGGAAAAAAATTTTACTAAATTAGATATATGATTTTTTAAAGTATCAGAAAACTAGAAATAGGAGGTAACATCCTCAACTTCATAAATAATATCCACTAAAATCCTACAGGTCTAATGGTAAGAAACTAGAAGTTACCCCACTAAAATCAGAAAGGAGACAAAGATCTTATCTTTCACCATTCCTTTTCAGCATAATACTGGATGTCTTAGCTAATGAGCAAGAGGTTAAAGAGAAGGATTGTGAAGGAAAAAAAATAGAACTCTGGTAAAATATATCAAAGAAGAACTAAGTAGGTTAAACTAAATAGATTCTGTTTGTGGAGAGAAATGGTATTGTAAAAATGACAATTCTCCCCATTGAACCTGTAGTTTTAATCATATCCTAATCAAAATCCCAGCAAGTTGTTCGGGAACGTTTACAAACTGATACTGCATGGATTTAAGTGTAAAACATAAAGCTATAAAACTCCTAGAAAACAATGTAAGAGAAAACCTAAATGACCTTCAGTGCGGTGGTAACTTTTTAGATACAATTATATGTAGAGACAAAAGAACCAAAAGAGCCAACTTAAAATTGGTACAACTCCCAATACTGAAAAGAGACAAGAATAAAGTCACAGGATATAACCTGACTTCCAGACCTACAAAGCTACAACGATCAACTTAATATGCTATTAGCAAAAGAATAGCCATAATAGATAAACAGAACAGAACAGAGTCCAGAAATTGACTCCCAGAAATACTGTCTGCAGATTTTTACTATGAAACAGAGACAGTACAGTAATAAAGACATTCTTTACAAAAAAAAAAAAAAAAACGGTATGGGAAATTTGGATATCTATAGTCACAAAAATGAATCAAGATACCAGTCTTTGATACCACAAAACTGATTCAAAATGGACCATAGAGTTAAATGTAAAACATAAAACTATAAAACTTCTTGAAGACAATCTAGAAGAAAATCTAGATAACTGAGTGGGGTAGTGAAATTTTAGATACAATACCAAAGGCATAACTCATGGAAGAAAAGGAGAAATTGACAAGCTTGACTTAAGTAAAATTAAAAATATTCTTTGAAAGCCAATGTTAACAAAATGAAGCCAGGCATGGTGTCACACACCTATAATCCCAGCACTTGGGAGGCTGAGGCAGGAGGATCATTGCGAGTTTGAGGCCAGGCTGGGCTACAAAGTGAGCTTAAGTCCAGCCTGAACTGCATAGCAAGAACTTGTCTCAAAAAGAAAAAAAAAAAAAAAAAAAAAAGGCCAGGGATATAGCTCAGAGGCACAGCACCTGCCTGACAAGCACAAGGTCCTGAGTTCAATTCCCAGTACCAAAAAATACTGAAAACAAAGAGAGAAGACAGGCCACAGATGAGGAGGAAATTGCATGAAGCATGTCTGATAAAGGGCTACTACAGAACCTATGAAAAGACTGCTTAAAACTCAGCAAAAAGAAAATCAATAACTAATTTAAAAATGGTCAAAAGACCTGAACAGACACCTCACCATGGTTTCTGCACCAAAACTTTATAAACCCAATTCATGTGAACCCCTTATGCAATTCCCATTCAGAATATTCTATAAACCAACACCAACTGTGATACATAAAATTTAGAGAACATGACTTTGTCCCAGCAAGTGAAGTCACCTTTTGAAGTGCGTAAGGAATACAATACACCTCCACATAATCTATTTGAACTACTACACATTGGCAAATACACCTAAGAAAACCCCTACAACTGTTTACAGTACTAATATTAGCAAAAATTGAGGGATATATGTAGTAGAAATTCAGGATCAAGACAAACTTACTTAATTTCAAAGAGAAACTAAATGCTTTCCGGCTATCAACAGCATACTCAGGAATGACACTATCCACATCAATTCGGCAAAACTATGTTCTATTACAAAAACAGGAGTATTGACAGACATACCAAGAACAATTCACTTACAAACTAAACCCAGAACACTGCGAGTAGTGGTGCATGCCTATAATCCCAGCGCTCCAGAAGTTCAAAGCCAGCCTAGGATACATAGTGAGTTCAAGGCCAACATGAATTACAGAGAGAGGCTCTGTCTCGAAGGAAGAAAGGAAGGAAGGGAGGAAGGAAGGAAGGAAGGAAAGAAATACTAAACCCATAAGGCCGACATGAAAACTTACAAACCCTCAGGTACTGTGTGATCCAGGATAGGTTTCAAACACAAAGTGATCGAATGAGACAGCTACAGAAAGGACACAACAACACATCGGAAATAACTTGTAGAGTAGATCCTTACACTCAGATTCGATCAACAAGCAATAGCACAGACGGAACCACTGAGAACTTCTGGGTATTGTGTATCAGAAGATTGCTCACCATGCATAATTGAACTCTCAGGTGCAGCATCGCTGATAACATATGCACTACAGCAACACCACAAACATGTAATGATCACAAACATCAAAGTCAAGAGGCAATCCATTACACATATGAATTTAGGCTGCACCATGCAGGGTCTCAACTCAAAGAAACTATTTAGCAAAAGACATAAAAAATAGCAGAGGGAAGGAAACAATCCTCAGTTCACACACCTATGATTATTCATTTGCAAGGTAGACTGCAGAGCTATATATGCAAATAAATGACTTGAGTCAGCAAGAGAATTCAAACTATCATTCCTGGAAAGAAAGATAAGGGACAAAATAAGGAAAAGGAAAGGTCAGTCTTCCACAAACTTTTCCGTCTCCTCTTTGTAGAGGAGATGCATGTTATGCAATATGACCCAGCTATTCCTCTTCTTGGTTTTCCCCAGGAGAAATGCAAGTACATCTACAGATGAAAGGCTCTAGGCAGCCTTATTTATAACTAGTCAAAGTTAGACTCAATAATGGTGTCCCCAAGTGAGTGACAGAATAAACAAGTTGTGATCTATGTGTACGGGGACACTACTCAGCTGCAGCAGCAAATGAGAGGAAATTCCTTGGAAACAGAGCAATGCGGATGTCTCAGTATAGACTGCTGTCTTACAAACACCATAGGCTGATGACTTAAACATCAGAAATATAGTATCATGGTTCTGGAGGCTTAAGTCCAAGGACAAGGTATTTATAGATCCAGGATCTGGTGAGGCTCCAATTCTTGGTTCACATTTACCTTTGCACTACATTTGTGTTGTCACTGGATGGAGGGCAGAGATATGCTTTGCCCCTCTCCTCTTTGTGTAAGGGCTCTGAGCACATCATAAGGGCTCCATCTCCATAGCTAATTACTCCCAGGGACCACCACGCCTAACACTATCCTCTCCCTGGGGGTTAGGCTTCAAAATATGAATTGTGCAAGAAGATGGAAGCATTCAGTCCATAGCAATGGATTAATTTTAATAGCACTCTGCAGTGGGAAAGACACCTGACATAACTAAGTACAAAATGTATGCCTACATGTCTCTGAAATTTTAGAGGAAAAAGTCCAACTCCTGGAAGCAGATAAATCCCTGCCTGTCATAAAGAGCAGACTGCAAAGGAGTATTTCATGGCGATGGAAATACCCCATAATTGAGTGTTGCTGGTAGCTGCTGTGCTATATGCATTTGTCAAAACTAATCAGACTGTACACTTAACTGGAGTCTGTTTCTGTATATCAAAATTTACTTTAACAAAGTTAAAATAAAGTTAATAAACTGATTTTTTATAAAAGGAAATAAGTAAAGTGGAACAGTTTGAGTTCCCACACCAGGATATAAATAACAAGCCAAATGGCAACTGGGCCTGTTGGGCTGGGCAAGCAGAAGCAGCGATAGCCTGTCAGCCGCACTCCAGAGGAGGCGGGCTTTGTAGAAACCATCCGAGACTCTTTCAGGTGATGCTGACATTGCTACTTGGTGGGAAAGAAGGGGCACTCCGGTTGGGGGCTACCTGAAGAAACAGAACAAAACAAGCTGAGTATGCGGAGAAGGCGCCATACCATACAGCTCCCTGTCCTGCACCTCCTGCTTGACAGCCCCAAAAGCAACGGGGCAGTGCAAAGCTCAGCCCTTCTCGGCCTCTTTCTGCCCTCCACGAGCACCTTGCCTCCAGCCCCTACATCCTCTTGTCTGAAGCCAAGGAGGAGGGACAGGTGACAGGCACAACCCTCCTGACTGCAAAGAGGCCCGGGCCCACTCCTCTCAGGGCCTTGTTAGTGTCTCATAGTGTTACGCATTCCTAGTTACCAAGCCCACAAGCTCCAACAGAGCAAACAGATTCAAAATTCACCACATTCCACAGAAAATGCAATTAAATATATATGGGTTTATTTAAATTGCAGATAACTGGTAGATATAATGTTATCTTTTATAGGCATTTAGTTAAATCTCTAGTTACATCAATTTTTCCATATTTTCCTATCCCTCTTTGTAAATTCTAAAGTGCTCAAACCTCTAGGACAGCAGATCCTTCCCTGCCTGCCTTCTGTAACGTATGAAATGGTCGTTCTTTTCACACACAGATTTCTAGCTGCCTATGCAGAGTTGCTATTACTGTGGTCGCTCTTTTTAAACATTTATTTCAATTAAAAAGAGCTCACCTAGAGAACTAGGGTGATAGGAAGGGGATCCTGGTGACTGTGTGACCACAAACACCTGGCCATGTGCACCTGTGCTGGCAGGTGGTCTCCCCTGGCACTTTTGAGCTCAGTTTCCCAGCCCTGCTTCTCTTCAGCCTGGGTACAGACAGGTCACCTGGGGACCTGCAATGCTCAGAAGCAGAGGGGGGCTGTAGCTCTACCCAGTTCCCAGGTGCAGCCTGTGGTCTCAAGCAGGGCTCCTGTTCCCTATTGGCGAGGTGTCTTGGTTATTTTTCTCTCATTGCTGAGACAAAATACCCAGCACCCAAAATGAAGGAAGGAAAGATTTATTTAGCTTACCTTATGGAGGTTTCAGTCCATACTTGGCTGGTTCTAAAGCAAGAGTGGCACATGGCAGAGGGCAACAGTTCATGGCCACAGAACATAACAGAAACCAGAGCAAAAGGGAGAAATGGTGGGCAAGCAACCTCTTTCTACCTTCCTTACATTGTAAACAGGCTACCCCCACCCAGGGGGCCTGTAGCACTCACATAATCTTCATGCCCTCTGCTTCCACAGGGTCAGGATGTGTACAAAGTAAACACCCTGGCTTCCTGCTGAGTCATTCAGCCAAACCTCTAGATTGCCCAAGTTGACACAATGTATCAACCATAACAGGAGGTTAATGAGGAAAGGCTGCCAGAGGAAGCTGCGTGGTAGCGGAGAAGTGAAGCCAAGATGTATACTGGTGCAGGTAAGTTCTGCCCTGGCTCAGGAGAGAGCCTTTGCCACAGAGCCCATCCTGGATGGGGGCAGGAGGCTGAGGGTTCCCTGACCACTCAGGGTAGCTGTCCTCAGGGCACAGAGTCGGGATATTCACAGGAGCCCTGGCACAGTAAGGAGCACCTGGGTATCCATGGCTCTTTCCCCAGGAGCAGCAGGTCTGAGGCTCACATTTTGAAAAGCACCCTTAAAGCTATTTCTTATGGTGCCCACATCAAATAGAGACCTTTCTGACACTATAGATATCCATGAGCCACACAAAGAACAACTGTAACTTCTAAAGCTTTCCGGGGATTCTATATGCTGTCCAGTATGGATTTTAGCTAGCATTTCCCCATGAGCGATCATCTGTGTGGTATTTCTCACCCTCCTCCACGCACCAAGGTGCTCATGGTAAACAGGACTCCCATGCCCTCCTCCATGCTGCACTTGACCAGGAGCCACATACACCTGATATCACAATTATAATTCAAGAAAGGCATAACAGCCACAACAAAATGTCTCCCAGGGTCCAAAAACCAGGGCTCAGTGAGGGCTCCCCTCTCCCCTCCAACTCATTTTCAGAGCAGAGTTCTTTGCAAGCACACATCATACAGAGTGAGCTGCAGACAGGTATGATCCTGGAGAAGGCAGTGGCAGCTAACATGGGGTGCATTATCTGAGTGCTAAATTTTTCAGAATCTTCTGTGCCTTCGAGGACTGGTGAGGACTGAGGCCCAGGCTAGTGTTTCTCATGCCAGTTCCCCAGATGTCTCCAGACAAATGCAGTTACTCAAACTCCAACAAGAAAGTAAAACAACCAGATTTTACTCCTGGCCTCAGTTCAGAATGAGACTAAGGGTAAATCCTTACCTACCTCCCTCTCATATTTTCACTAAAAAGAACAGGTTTCTCTAATATATCCTATGTCAACCTATCTCTATATGGTTGTTCTGCAGCAGGAAGATCTGTGTGTGTGTGTGTGTGTGTGTGTGTGTGTGTGTGTGTGTGTGTGTATGTGTTCCTTTTAGTTTACACTTTAATATGCCCTCCAGATTATCCACAATGAAAGAAAGAGAACTTCTCCCTACACAGTGAGCATATGGTAATATGGCCTCTGACTACAAGTGCTGGAGAGGAAGGTGTAGGTTGCCACAGATTGGCATCTGTACTGTGATGCTGTGAGTCAAATAAGCTCAAGGGAAGTTTTACTCTGAAGACTTCCCATGTATGCAGGGAAAATTAAGAGCTTGTATAACAGGAGGTCCTACAGAAATGTTTTTTGTATATACAGCTTGTTATGTTTTCCATAAAAAGTGTAGTGTAATTTAAACTTCAGAGCTTTGTTTGAGGTGTTAAAATATTTTAATTTGCAATTATCACCCTAAAATTAAATGATCTAGATGAGACGAACTATGTGCTAAGCATACTGCTGAATAGCCTGTCAGCCACACATGATTCTCCAGCTGTTCTCAGGAGAAAGGCCAAGAAGGCAGAGCAGGTACTGGTCCACCTATTTCCTAAATTACTACAAAATTCTTGAACTGTGTTTGATGCTATTTCAGACACAATAACTCAAAAAGCTGTTTTGAGCTTTTCATACACAATAACTTAAAAGGTCTGTTTTCCACAGATGGACACTATAAACGTATCTGAGGAAAAATAAGATGAGAAAGGGAGATTCAACTGTTATCATAGTAAGCTTGTCAACATAGACACCAGGTTGGATGTTTGAATTTTTTAAAATCTAGGATTTGCAGTTAAGCTATCTTCCTTGATTTGATATCTGGTGGTTAATAATACTCTACTACAGCTTGGATGAGATGAAATCCCAGTAAATATTGTTATCAGATAACAATAAATTACCTCTCATGGGCACACACAAAAGAGTTGTAAAGTATCAGAGAGGGAAAATAAGGCCAAGTTAAGAAGCCTAGGATTTCGGCAGATCACTCTTACCAGCTGCATGGCCTCCTGCAATTTGCAGCATTTCTAAGGGCTGGGTCCTAACATCTTCAGTGATAGCTTATGAAAATAACATCTAAAATAAGTTTTAAATTAAAAGGGTCTGAGCATTTACCTAGTATTCATGAGGCCCTGGGTCCCATACCCAGCACTACCAAAAAAACCTACAAACAAATTTTAACAGAATGAACTGAGTTTTATGAACACAAATAACTGTAACAAATCTAGAGATAAAATAAAATATCTGACTCATCTGGATCTTTTCCTTAAGACAGATGCCAACAAGATGTCAATAATCAGCATTTCAGATAGAAAATGTCTCTGTAGCAGAAATAATTTGGCTACTGCAGATGCTGTGAATGAAAAACTGCCTTTGGTCTACACCAGCATCCAGGCAGTACAGCAGGCTGATTTTTTAGCTTGCAAGTATAGAAAATCCTGGATCCTTCACACTCTTCCACTGAATGTTGAATTTTTACAGCAAATTTATCAGAATCACTGAAATTGAGAGTAAACCTCACCCAGAATCAGTGCCCTCGTGAGACTGTTAGACATGCTCCTCTCCTGACCTATGAACTGTGAGTAACTCCACCCTCCTCATAGGGGGGTTACATGGCCTGCTGTGTGAAGAAGGCCCAGAAAATGCTTGGGTATTATAGACATGTAATTTTCATTTGTGGATTTTCAATTTGAAATCTCATCAACATTTATCATTAAAAATCTTGCTGGGAGATGGTGATTATACTTATGCTTCAATTTAGATAACTAAAAGGTTGGAAAATTTGGGATTGTTATTTTTTTTTAAATGAGATTTAAAGGTATTGATTGTTTAAAACAAAATTAACAAACGTATATGGAGGTTCACGACTTTTGACAAAGTTAAATATAGCAGAACAAATGTAAAAGAGCAAGGAGCGGGCACAAGAGATTGTCCTGAGTTTCTCCCAGTGTGCATAATATACTAAAGGTAGTGGGACCCAGTGTTGAGTTTGATGAACTTAAGGCTGGAGCTTCCCCAGAGCTGCCAGTCACTTTAGGATGAAGCAGAGCTAAGAAGCCAGTTGTGACAATAGCACTAACTATTTTAAAATATTTCATCCAAAAGAAGACAGGAAAAGGGGGAAAACACAAATAAGAGATGGAGTGAAGCCAAAACAGATAGCATGGCGATAGATTTAAACACAAGCCCACTGACAACCTGAGTAAAGGGGGGCAATCAAGGATTTCTGTCAAAGCCAGATAGTAAACATTTCATGCCTTATATCATCTCTTATGTAACATAATTTGTGCTGTAACTATAAGAATTCTGCTGTTGTAGCAAAATATCAGTCATAGGCATTTCACAAATGAATTGGCAGGGCTGTGTTCCAGTGAAATTAAATTTATTTATAAAACCAGGTAGTGGTATAGTGATATTTTGTTAGAGGATGTAGTTATTAATAATTCAGTTTAAAGCAATATATATATATATATATATAGAGAGAGAGAGAGAGAGAGAGAGAGGGAGGGAGGGAGGGAGGAAGAAAAAGAGAGAGAATACTAATACTAAAATACTGGGAAGTCAGTTTTAGAACACCAATGAAAATTTTTTCTGAACAGAGCAAGTTTAACATTAGTCCCTCCTTATCTATGGGGAATGATTTCAAGTCTCAAATTGTGGATAGTATTGAACCCTGTATTATCTAGGTCCTTACTGAACCTTACCTGTTACATAACCCCGTTGTAAGTTGAGGAGCATCTGGATTTACAATGATTCAATTTAAGATTTCTAAACTTTCTGATGTGTTTCTCAGTGTACTAAATGCATTTCTGATTTATAATGGATTTATTAGGACATAATCCTATTGTAGCAAAGGAGCAGCTATAGACCTTGTTTTGCTTATGTACACATACTTATGATAATATTATGGTGTACGTCTGTGATGCCCCCAAAGTCCCATGTGCCCAGAGGTGGGACTTTTGCAAGGTAACTGGGTCATGGGGGCCTTACACTCATCAGTAGATTGATCCATTAAAGAAATTGTAGCTAAACATGCTCTTAGGAGGCAGGATCTGCGTGATAGAATTATATTACTGTAGCACATCCCCAAGGGCACATCTCCCTCCATGGCCCTCTCTCAGCTTCCTGCTGTCATCAGACAAGCTTTTCTCACCCAAGCCCTTCTGCCATAATTTTTATGCCATGGAATCAGCCAACCATGTGATAGAACTGAGACCCACACAGAACCAGACCAGATCTTCTGACACGAGAGAAGTCTTTATTGGGGGCAGAGTGACACAGCAGGATGCCCAGTGGAACAGGGCAGCCTTGAGCTGTGTAAAGCATGAAGTTTTTGAGCTCTTTTTCAGCATGGGAGGATGTCCACAGGCCAGAACAGCCCGAGTAAAGAGAGGGTGTCTGCAGGCCAGAAAGCCCAAGGAAGGTAGGTTGTTCATGGGTCAGAGCAACCTGAGCAGGGTGGGTTGTTAGTACTGCCAAAGCAGATCAGGGCGGGGTTGGCTTTTGTGGCCAACGGGAACTGGAGTGGAACAGGTAAGGGAAGGAAGAAATAGTGGGTGTTAAGTTGGGGGGGGGGTGCTGGCTGCCCTGTGACTTATCATTCCAGACTTAATGTAATAGAGATAGGGGCAACGTGTCAGTAGCTACTTCCTGCTGAGGAGGCACATAGTTATTTCATCTGGGTCATCAGTTGGGACCGGCTGAAATTGGAAATCTGAAAGAAGCATAAGGTTAAAACTTTGGGTTGTTAATTTTTGGACTGTGTTGCAAATGAGGGAGAAAACACAAGGTGCTGTGAGAAGATGCAGCATTCTTCAAGAGCAACTGAAGTTGCAAGGCTAGAGGCTCTTGGAGCTCCTGCCAAGACTGGTGTTCCCAGGATTACCCCAATGGAGATGCTATGTCAGGAGCACTCAGGTGAGTAGAGGAATCGGTCAGTGAATTCCCCATCTGCGTAGATCTTTAGGTTGGGGAGGAGGAGAACCGGGGTCAGGTCATGTTAGGGAGTAGCAGGGATAGAGAGAGAAACTGCATAGGAAGAAGTGAGGGTGATGGAGGGAAGACCTGGAGTCTGATTGCAGGGAAGGGGGCTCGGGGAGCTGCATGGGCCTGGGCGGCCAGCTGTACAGTTTCTTTCTCCTCTGGGGTGAGAGTGGGTGAGAGAAGGGTGCAGAGGTCATTCCAAGTAAGTTGGTCCATCTGGGTCAAGTATTGGAACTCTTTGATATACGAGGAGGGGTCAGAAGTGAGAGCTGAGATGCTTTTTGAGTTGGGAAAGATTGGGGAAATACCAAGGTTGATGGACACAGATGAGTCCCTCTGCTCCTGCCCCTAGTCTCAGAGGGAAAAGCCCAGATGGGGCAGGAGGGGAAGAGCAGGTGGAGCAGCCGCTGAGGCAGTTTTAGAGTGGGTGTGAGAGGCAAGCAGAGAAGCCAGAGGTGACGCTGGGGTTGAGCTCGGAGCAGGGCCATACAACAGGGGGCATTGGGATTAGCTGGATGGTCACCTAAGGGACAGGTCGTCAAGCAGCTCAGGAAGGGAGGAGTTTGGAAAGGGTCATCATAGGCAGTGTCATGAGGCAGGGGATTTATCCAGGGGAATCTCCTGGGGGCTACAGGAAAGACAGAGTTGAGGCTTGTTACGGAAGGTGAAGAAAGCTTGGACATAGGGTATCAGATAAGGTACCTTGGACCATTTATCATTGTGGCGACAGTAATTGTGCAAGTACCGCAGGACAGTGAAGTTGAGAGTACCCTCAGGTGGCCCAATAGACGCGCTATCTAGTTTTTACTGTGGCCGGGATGTCTGGCAGAGGAAGGTGAGGCATTTAATTTTGAGATCAGAGAGGCCGAGGGGGCTGTGGAGAACAGACTTGAGGCAGTAGAGCACAGAGGCACTGGGAGAGTGGGGGAGGGAGCAGGTGCTGCCCACGATGACTGCGAGAGAGATGAGAGAGACGAGACAGCTGTTCATGGCATGGCAGGCAGGGAGGAGACTGAAGACCACTGTCAACCAAGAAAGGTCCCAAACGGGACGAGAGACCCAGGCCCCTGAGTGGACATCTCTGGTTGGGGAGGGGGTTGCAAGAAGGGAAGAAGCGGCTTGACGTGTCGACCCAATTTCAGGAGGGGGCTGTAGAGGCTAGGCTTGGAGAATGAGCCATCTGAGAGGTGCTACAAAGGGGTCTTCAGGGAGAGAAGAGAAGAAAAAGGTTTAAGTCACGAAGAGGAGAGTGAGGAGGAGGAAGGAAAAGAAGCCGACCAAGTCAGGATCAAAGTCATAGAAGGTTCTGTGACCTCATTGTCAATCCATGCTAAGAGGTCTGTAGGGGGAGAGAAGGGTGGCCAGTTGGCGAAGGGGTTGGAGTGATCCATGAAGGACCTTGTGGCAAAGGGGCTGGAGCAACCCCCAATCAGTCGATCACAGAATTGAGCAAAGAGGGAGGCGAGATGGATGGGAGAACAGGGGAAACGGGCATGAGGGGAGCAGGAGAAAGAGGACTTACAGTCAGGAGTGAGTGATGTGTGGACGGAGAGGTCAGCAGTGTGGCAGGTCCGAGGCTCGTGGTCCGCTTCAGAGGGGGTCGGTTGTGGACATGGGGAGGGGTTCCCAGTCAGAGGGATTTGGGCACAAATGACAGAACTGAGACCAATACAGAACCTGATCACAACTTCTGACACCAGAGAAGTCTTTATTGGTGGGAGAGTGACACCGCGGGATGCCCAGTGGACCAGGGCAGCCTTGAGCTGAGCAAAGCGTGAGGTTTTTAAGCTCTTTTGGGGTGGGGGGCAGTGTCTGCTGTCCAGAATAGCCTGAGCCGGGAGAGGTGTCTGCAGGCCAGAACAGCCCGAGCAGGGTGAGTTGTTCACAGGTCAGAACAACGTGAGCAGGGTGGGTTGTTAGTGCTGCCAAAGTGGATGAGGGCGAAGTTGGCTTTTGTGGCCAAGGGGAAGTGAAGTGGAACAGGTAAGGGAAGGAAGAAATACTAGGAGTTAAATTGGGGGGGGGGGCTGGCTGCCTTGTGACTAAACACATGAACTGAATCTTCTGAAATATGTGATCCAAATTAAATGTTTCCTCCTTTAAGTTATGAGTATTGAGTATTGTAGTCAGCAGTGGGAAAGCTTATATAAATAAAGCTAAATAGTAATTATAAAATAAAACAATTATAACAATATACTATAATAAAAGTTATATAACCATTGTGTCTCTCCTTTGCCCATGGGGTAGGTAGTACATACACTATGTATACTTAGGACAAAAGGATGACTTGAAAGGCAGATAGAACATAGTACAATGATACCAAGGTTTATCATATTACTCA
Source organism: Dinomys branickii (assembly GCA_004027595.1). Lineage (NCBI taxonomy): Eukaryota > Metazoa > Chordata > Mammalia > Rodentia > Dinomyidae > Dinomys > Dinomys branickii. The sequence continues at coordinate 64,194 of PVLD010008619.1, forward strand.
GAAAGGTGATTTCAAACTCACTGTTTATGAACGTGTTAGTTACTTTTTCATTGCTGGGACAGAATACTCAACACCTGAAAATTATAGGAGGAATGGCTTCTTTTGTCTCACAGTTTGGAGAGGTTTCAGTCCATAGTCAGCTAGATCCAAGGCAGGATAGCATGGTACAGAGACATGGCAGAGGAGAAACTGTTCATGGCATGGCAGGCAGGAACCAGACAGGGATCCAGGAAAAGGAAGGATATGCACTCTTCCAGACCACACCCATAGCAATCTCCCTCTTGCTACCAGGCTTCACTTGCCAAAATCACATTACCTGTAAACCCATCAGTGGACTGATCCAGTGATGATTATCACACAGCCGTGATCCACCCATGGTGCATAACCAAGCTGTGAGTGTATGAGGCTTTGGGAAGCCACGTGGCTATAAACCACAGCAGTGGACAAGCCCCGCACCTGGAGAGAGAAGGTAAGCCCAGAGCATCAGCAGCTCCAGGGAGAAACAAAGACCAGGCCAGCACCAATAGCTCAAGAAAAAGCTATGGTATCGTAAGCCCCAAAAAGAGCATGGGGTTTTACTCAAAAGTGACTCCTTCCACACAGTAGATTGGAGTTGGAGAAATCCACTGCAGCACCTTCCATATCTGAGAGGGTTTAATCAGGAGCCATTTGGGGAAGGAGTTAATGGTTTATGACTGAGTCACAGAACAACTTCCCTTTAGGGTTTCCAGTGCTACACAGACTACTGGTCTTTGATTTGCCCATCTACCAGCACGATCAAGGACATACCTTAGCTGGGCATGGTGGTGCACACCTGTAATCCCAGCACTTGGGAGGCTGAGGCATGAGGATCATTGTGAGTTCAAGGCCAGCCTGGGCTACAAAGTGAGCTCAAGGCCAGCCTGAACTGCATAGCAAGACCCTGTCTCAAAAAGAAAACAAACAAACAAACAAAAAGGACGCAGCTTGGACAGTTTCCATTCCCTGGGGGGTGTGGAGAGAAAGGTCTCTGGAGCAGGGTGTCTACCTCACAAACGCAGAGCTAGGTGGTAAAAACTGTGACTTCTTAGATTTCATGACTACACATATTGGAAAGAAACTACTCATTCAAAAACACAGAGGAAATGTTTAAACTCATTGTTTTTCTTTTCCTTCATTAGTTTTTGAGTAGTTGGGGAACTTTGGTATTTTTTTCCTTTTAATTTTTTGTCTTCTTATTTTTTTCTCTTCATTTTGCTCTTTTTTTTCTTTTTCTTCTTTTTATTGTTTGTTATTTTCTGTGACTTTTATCTTAGGCTATTAATTTCCTTTTACTCCTCTTCCTATCACTTTTTCTCTTCCTAGTCAGCTTCTATTGTTGAATGTTTCAAATTTTACTTTTTTTCATTCACCCTTTCCCCACCTCCTTTATCTTTACTGCTATAACCATAAACTTTATTAATCTTTAGATAATTAACCACATGCTCTTACTATTGAGTTTTTTATATTGTTAGTGGGAGTATACTTATTGCATTTAGTAGATGTTTACTATATGTCAATATTTGGTTTGTCTTAGGATTTAAATTATAATTGCAGATCTCTCCTATGGTTGAGGAGGGTTTATTCTTATGGTATATCAATATCCAATTTGTCATTGGCACTATTATTATTGTTAATTTTATCATTGACAGGGTGGCACAGTTGGTGCTATTAAATGGTTTTACCTGTATGTCAATATTGAGATTTCCTTTGTGTTGTTAACTATATTGTGGTGCATTCCCACAGTGTTAGGTTCCTGGTCACTTACTGTGGCCTCCTCTCCCAAATTAATAGAAATGTTTAGATCTTGGGACAGAGCAAAGGTCTATAGGTAGTCATGGCTATAGTGCATCACTGAAAAGCAGACAGTAACCAAAGAGATCTCCATACTAATAACAATGTCTTTCCACTATAACAACTCCCAAACCTCCGTGCATACACACATGCATGCACACACACACACACACACACACACACACACACACGAAACATGAGAAGACCATGCAGTGTAATACCTCCCAAAGCTCCCACCTTCCCCAAAGCTGATTCATGGGCATAGAGGGAGAGGAAATCAAAGGTCTGAATTATTCAAAATGGTAAAAGAAGAAATAAAAAATAGATGAATAAAATTTGTTTAATTTTGAAACTTTTAAAAAATGTTTTTACATCACTGTTGACTATAAGCAAGTGAAACCACCCAGAATGAAATTACATTATAGATAAAACTATTGTAGATTTCAGAGCAAAGTATTATCAAGTATAAAGAGTGAGATTTTATGACATGGGGTTAATTCATCATGAAAACAGAAAGGCCAAATTATATGCACTTAATAAGAGATCTTTAAAATACTAAAAGAAAAATTGATAAAGCTTAAAGGAGAAACGGACAAATCTACAAGTACAGGATTACTGAAGTTTGCAACCCATTTCTCTCAGTAATTGATAATAAAAAGAGACAGAAAATCAATAAAGATATAGAAGATGTGACAGACTCCATACAGCTTGGTTTTACTAACATCTATGTAAAACTACTCCCAACTGTAAAACATACTTTCATTTCAGAAATACACATTGAACATTTACCAAGAAAGATGATATTCAGGACCCAAATCCAAGAGGCCAGAAATTTGAAGGACTGAAATCATACAAACTATATCCTTGGAACAAAATTAAATTAGGAATTCTGAAGCTCCCTGCAAAGGCGACATCTATATCCTAGAGCCTGCAGACTGCAGACTGCTGACTTTGCTGATTGGTGCAAAATGAATGTGAAAGGAAAAATATTTCAGATCAAGTAACCAAAGTTATCTTGAGTTCTCTCTCCCTCTCACTTTTAATACCCTTTTAGTATCTCCCTCTATTTGATCTAGAGTCTTTGTGACTAGTAACTTTCGGAATGTGTACTAAGTTTGACAGAACCTTGACCTCTACCAACCATAAAGCCAAGAATATGGTAACATTTGAAGCTTGTAAAAGACAAGCATGATCGTAAAAAATATTTCCCTATCTTGTTAAAGAACATCTGAATCTTAGAAGAGATTTCCTCGCCTCTTTGTAGCCCACCTACTTGATGGCCCCACCTGCTTTCTTTTGTGACTATGAAATCTCATGTTTCCTCTTCCACAGAGAATCACATCTTCATGTAGTCTGTTCATGGGCATGATCAATCATATTTGACTCAGAACATACTATTTTATTTCTTTAATTAAAGCAACATTGTTATTTTACATTGACAGTAAAAATATATGTGACAAATCCTACAGATATTTGGAAATTGAACATATTATTCTTTTTAAAAAACCAAAAAGAAAATTATAAAATATTTTATTTGCATAAGAGTGAAAGAACATAACAAAATTTGCAAGTTGCAGCTAATGAAGTGATAATAGGAAAATCTATGGCATCAAATGCTTATATTAGAAAAGAAAAATCTCTCTAAATTATTGATTGTGATAGTTCAAGAAACACCCAACTGATTGGCTTAGCACAGTTCTGGGTGTGACTGAAATGATTTACTGAAGATGGAAGACCCACCCTGGGTATTAATCACATGAACCAATAGTCTTGTATTCTGAATTGAATAAGAAGGGGAAAGAAAAGGAAGGCTCATTTCTGTTTCTTCAGAGGAGCTTCAGTCTTCACTTTTACCATGGACATCTGACACCTGACTTCCAGCACAGAGTCCTCAGCCTTCCAGAGCAGACCCTTCAGCCCTGCAAAGCAGACCCTTTGGCTTTCTGATACAGACTGGCACAAGACTGTACAGTGTTTTCCAGGCCTTTGACTTTTGACTAGATCCTTTGACTCTCCAGCAGCATGCAGACAGCCCTTTTGCACTCTATGCCACCTAACTCTGCAGGTGGCTATTGTAAGCCTACTTTGTATTAATATATATATATATATATATATATATATATATATATATATATACATATATCTTCCATCAGACTTGTTTCTTTAGTGAGAACTGACTGACACAATGATCTAAGCCTCTACTATAATTAGACCTGAGGATGCAGTTCAGTGATAGAGCACGTGTCTAACATATATGCAGCCCTGGGTTTGTTCCCCAATAGCCAGCTTCCCCCCAATTTTTTTTATTTTAAAGAGAGCAGTAAATGAAAAAAAAGAACAATAGCAGCATACCAGCATCACAAACATAAATAAACCAAAACAAGAACATTTAAAGTGATACGGGGTTTCAACACAAAATGATGCAAATTAACAGTGGTTGTTATATTACATATTGTTATCTTCAACTGAGTTGCTCAGTAAGAAGGTAAAATTGTTCAAACCATTAAAGAGAATAAGAAAGTAATTATTAGATGAAACATTAGAGATAATAGAGTTTCACTAGACAAGATGGTGGGAATGCGCCATGGTAGCCCCATTCCCTATTGTTGCCTTCAAATTAGTTGCTCAGATTACTAGATATAAGGATGCAGAATTGCTCAGAACATAAAAAATTTTAAGCACTAACTGTTCTTTTCAACATACCATCAAACATCAGCAGTAGTTATACACACACACACACACACACACACACACACACACACACACACATATATGGACTTCTTTCTTTCGTCTTCTTTCCCTCACCCCAGTCATTCCTCCCTTTGAGCAATTTCTTTCCCTTTCCTATCATCTATTGTAGGTTTCAAGTTTTAGTTATTTTTTAAGGTCCCTACACTAGGGAGGCAATATGATGTTTATACATGTGGGTCCGATTAATTTCACTTGTGAGTATGGTCTCCAGTTGCATCCATTTATCTACAAAATCCTCAAGTTTATCTTTTTTATAGCTGAGTAATACTCCATTATATAAAAATACCACATCTTTTTTATCCATTCCTCAGTTGATGGGCATTTGGGTTGTTTCCAGGATTTAGCTATAAGAAATCGTGCTGCTATAAACATGGGTGCACATATATCGCTGTGGTATGATGTTTTTAATTCTTCTCGGAAAATAACCAAAAGGGGGATAGCTGGGTTAAGTGAGACTTCCAATCCTAGTTTTGTGAGGAATCTCCAAACTGATTTCCACAGTGGTTTCACCAATCTACACTCCTACCAGCAGTGGAGTAGGGTTTCTTTCTCCCCACTGCCTCTCCAGCATTTGTTATTGGTAGATTTCTTGATGATAACCATTCTTTCTGGGGTGAGATGGAATCTCAGTGTTGTTTTAATTTGCATTTCTCGAATGACTAATGATGTTGAACATTTTTTCATGTATTTATTCACTGTTAGTATTTCTTTGTTTGAGAAGTATGTATTCACCTCAGATGCCCATTTCTGGATCTGGTCTTTGAATTGATTTTTTTTAAATTCTTTATATCTTCTAGATAGGAGTCTTTTTCTGAGGGGCAGTTGGCTAAAATTTTTTCCCAACTTATGGGTTTTCTTTTTACTCTATTGGTGGTTTTTTTTGATGTGCAAAAACTTTTCAATAAGATGAGATCCCAATTGTTGATTCTTTGAAGTATTTCCCATGCAGTTTGTTTTTTGTTTATGAACTCTCTACCTACCTCTGGCTTCAAGATTTTTACCTACTTTCTCCTCCAATAAATTTAGTGTTTCTCTTTTAATATTTAGATCTTTGATTCATTTTGACTTTAGTGCATGGTGAAAGACATGGGTCCAATTTTAATCTTCAGCATGTGGAAAGCCAATTTTTCTAGCACCATTTATTAAACAGGCTATCTTTCTTCCAGTGAACATGTTTGGCCCCTTTGCCAAACCCAAAAAAATTTAAAAAATAAGAAAACTAGGAAAAGGCAGGACTTTCAGTACAGCAGTGTGAGGAGCTTAGCAAATTCTGCCCCAAAAAACCAATGCTGGACACAATTATGTTTTGAATTTCGTACTTCCCTAGGTTGACAAAAGACATATAGCAAGTTGAGAAGTGACTATTCATGAAAACCTATTGAGTTTCAGGTAAAATTTGTAAGAGGCTGGCAATCTCACATGATCTTCACAGTTCTCTTAATAGTAAGTTTGAGGCAAACAACATATATCATCTAGGGTTTGCCAGAGAAATGGATTAATATACATGAATTCAAAAGGGCCATCTGTGCTTCGAAGAGCCCCAGGATCCAATCAAAAGTCAAAGGCCTGGAGCTCACTGTGGAGTCCTGTGAGGATCCATATTGGAAAGCGGAAGGGTCTGCACCTAAAGGTTGAAGAGTCTGAACTGGAAGCCCAGAGATGGACCTCCAAAGATATAGTGAAGCCTGAGCTCCTCTGAAGAAGCACAAGGGTGACTTCCTTCTCACCCTTTTTATTCCATCCGGGCTACAAGCCTATTGGTTAGTGCCACCTCTACCCAGTGTGTCTTCTGTCTGCAGTAATAGTCGTCCAGTCACACCCAGAACTGTGCTAAAGTAATCCACCCGGCAGCTCTTGTTCAAACTGCCACCACAATTAACTATCATACCACAGAAACTAGAAGCTTTGCTAGGGGGAGGGAGCACCGGATCAGCTTGGAGTGAAGTGCAAAGTAAGCAAACAAACAACAGAAACCCTAATCCTAGGCACGTTGTCAGACATAGCAGTGATCTCAGGGACAAATGTGCTCAAAGAAGAGCAACAGTTCAGCCAGCCTGAGAAGGACTATCGACAGAGCAGCCAGCTGCCAGGAGACCAGCAGAGGGACACCGAGCAAAAGCAATTAGACACCCTCAGCCAGTGAGACAGCGAGACTCAGCAGAGCCACAGGGGTCTTCTGGCCGACGTAAGTCTGTCCAGGCACACGAAATGTGCAAGAGGGCCTGCCATTGCACAGTTCCCTCCCTGCTGTCAGCTGTCCCTGCTCATCTGTCTGGGAAGAGAAGGTTTCTCATCCAGTGCTTCTCTTTCCTAACCAGGGCTGCCTTGTGCTGGGATTGTGGGGTTTCTGTCCTGCCCTGGTCCCATCTAAGTTGGAGAGGAACTGTGTGTCCAGTCTTGGAGACAAGGCTTCCTCCACATGCTTACCTCCTTCCCTATGCAGTAAAACTCACTGGGATCTGTGAAAGATACTGAGAAGGGTTCATCTACTTCTCCCCAGTGTTGACAAATCTCATGGTACCACTGAAGCAGGTATCAGCAGAGCCTTTTGCCCTTGTGCAAAAATAGAAAATGTCCTCCTCCCTTGCTTAAACTATAGTGAATCTTTGCTCATGTCCTCGAAGGATCAGAGTTCATGCCCACTCTTCTAGGGTTTAGATTGCTGCTTCATAAGTTGCAGGGAAGTAGGTGGCACCCCAGCTGCTCCTTCTGGCATATGGCCTGTATGCAGCACCCAGGAAAGTGCCGAGATCTCCTCGCTGTCTCAATTTTTCCTGTGAGTTCTCGGTGGAGGCCCAGGAGCTTGTGAGTGAGGGGAAAGCATCTCTTCTGTCTGGAGGCTGCTAGTCATTCCAGAAGTCCTGCTGGCTAGGCTTGGTCTTTCACTGTAGAAAAAGCTTCCCTCTGATTCCTTTGAGACAATACCTCCTCTCCCCCCCGCCACCACCCCACACTTTGACATGGAGTTGTTACCCTTAGGAACTCAGGTTATCCTTTGCCTTTCAGATGCAGCTTGTCACTAGCCCAGGGTAAGTCACGATTTGGCAGACTCTGGTTTCCTCCAGTTACTGAGATAAGAACGGCATTCAAGGCCACGTTCTTTGTCTCACATGTGCACAGCAATGGGCAGGCAACTAAAAGTAAGAAAGCCGAGTCATGTGACCTGCACTATTTTCAGAGAAGGGAGAAGTTGTGGATTAAATGTCGGTGTGTGTTCTTTCACCTAAAATGGCACCTTTACCAAAGCTTGCCAAAATTATTGTTCCCTCCCTTGGTCTCAGGGTTAGGGTCACTGTTTAATGAGCACACAGGGGACATGTGCTCAAGTGAGTCTTTGCAGTGGCTGTTCTGTCAGGAAAGAAGCCGGCCAGGAAGGCCCCACCTGTCAAAGCTACCTCTGGCTGGACCCCTTCAAACTATTTTTCATCAAAAGTTTTTAGAAATGTTGGTGACTGAGGGAGCTGTATTTCAAAACACCCTGAAATATGAGGAGCCCTGGACTGTTTTAGAGTAAGGGTAGCGCAGCCATAGGTTTGGCTGCCATCTGGTCTAGGTGAGGAGTCAGGGCAGAACCTGGGCCTAGAGAGGTCGGCAGCGTCCTGGAGGGAGAGAGCACGGACAGCAAGAACTGAAAGTTGTTGCTTGTTCCGGTAATTTCAGGAGAAAAGAAATGGCCAGGGGAGTGGATTCAATAACAAACGGGCAGGGCTGAGGGCACTATTCTAGTGGGGAACAAACCAGGACCCACATGAACTCACATGCGACGCGAGCGGTGTCTTCTGTGGTGCAACTCAGTCCCACTCAAGTGAGAAACAGACATAAGGAGGAGTGAACACAGAGACCAAGCCTGGCAGAGTAGCTTGGGAAAGAGAAAAGGAAAGAGTGGACCGGGAGGAGCTGGCTTTGTGAGCTACACAACAGAGCAATGGGCCTTATCTTACCTAAACCTCTGTATTCCTTAGTTTAGATTAAGCACATCGCTTTGTCATGAATACTCACCATTTGGTAACCGGATCTCAGATACAGGGCACTGGAGAGTCTAGTGCACAGAGAATCTATACTCCTGACTGATAACACCAGGACATGTCTGAGGGGTGTTTCCACTGAAATTCAGTAAAATGCTGAAATTTCAACAAAAAGCACCTGCAAATACATCTTATTTTTCTCATAAGAAAAAACAACCTATGTCGTCTTCTCCTTCTATTCTAAAGCCTTTGCCAAAAATAAGGCTTTAAATAAAAATGTCATCTAAAAAATCCACCATAAATTGCCCAGGTATTTTGTGTTCATTGAATTCCATTTAAAGAAGAAAGAAAGAAACTTTTCCTTTAGCATAAGTCAGAAAAATAGAAATGTGCTATTTAAATTAAGGCAAAAATGTCACATTTTATGTCATGTATATAAATTACTACCTACAATATCAGTAACAATGATAACCATATCTGACTTAGCAGGACAACTTTCACTAGAGAACTTTCAAATAACCGTCTTTTTGTTTTCCTCTACTTTTCTCACCAAGTCCCCATGAGGTGGCTAACTTACCACATTCTGTAGACAGAATGAAGGAAGTGGTACCCAGCTAGTGGTAACATAGTCCAGCTCCAAAACATTAATCGCAGTCCAGGGCTTTGCTCCCAGGAAAGATGCCATCAAGGGGTGAGGTGCTATCCCTAGCACCTATCACTCGAGTCTATTTCTGGAAATGCAGACTCTCCCAAGCCTCCTCAGTGAATAACTCCACTAGTTAAACCACTAACCACCCTCCGGGCTTGGAGGGTTTTGTTTGTGGCAATACATTTAACTAGAATTCAGTTGTTTTACAGATACAGTGTTGCTGAGGTTGCCCATTTCTTCGTGAATGAAGAGATGTTACATTTCCAACTATAACTATAGGTTAATTTTTTTTCATTTCAATTCTATCAGTTTTTACTTTATGTTATTTTGTACCTCTGTAAGTTGTACCTCTGTTGTGTTTTACACTTGTGTTCTCTTGATGAACTGTGCCTCTCCTCACTGTGAACTGTCTCTTTCGAGTGCTAATGATATTCCTTGTCCTAATATGACTTTGTCATTAACGTAACCATCCCAGCTTTCTTTTACCTCATTCTTTCACGAGATATAATTTTCTCTACTTTTCCTTTTAACTTGTTTTGTGTCCAAAGTGGGTTTCTAATAGACAGTATATAGCTGTATCTTGCTTTTCAATCCAATCTGTCAACTGCTGACATTCAATTTTAGTTAAGAGATTAGACTATTTATATTTCAAGTGATTGTCAAAATGGATAAACCAAAAATGACACTTTGCTGTGTAGCTGCTATTTGTCCTGTTCCATCTTTTGTCTTTGGGTTGAAGGAGATTGTTAATAATCCATTTTATAACACTGATAATTGATACTGATACATATAATTACCTCCTGACACTGTCTTTTTAATCTCTAGGAATTCAACTTCTACTCTTCTTCCTCACCCTCCTGCTTACCTCTACCTTCATTAATACAACAGTTGTCAAACTACGCAGCAAATGTCTAAATTTTTTTAATTTATTAGAGTAAAAGACACATTGCCACTAGTCCCCCTCAATATACTCAAACTCACTTCAAACACACTTACACCATCATTCTTGCCACTTCTGAAGCAATTCTAGAGTCTTCTTTCTGGAATGTCTTTCATTGTTTTGCCTTCATGTCCTGAATTGATTCAAAATGTTTGCCTTTTATGGTCATTTTGACCTGGGGAAAGAGCCAGAAGCGCCATAGTGCCAGGCCTGGTGAGTAAGATGGATGAGGACACCCCATAATATTTTATGAACTTGTCTTCCCATTGGATGATGCTATGCAGCAGCACTCACTATTCTTTTGGTCACACCTTGTACAGAAGATATTCACAAAAGACGACCTTCAGAACTATTTCAGAAAGTGACAAGGTCAGTGGTATAAGTGTGTTCAAAGCAAGGGGAGTATTTTGAGGGACACTGTGTCTTTTACAGTAATAGGTTTTAATGTGTAAACAGACACCCTATATTTTGATCACCCCTCGTGTTTTGTACCTGGGTTTTGTCAGCCTCCTCTAATTGTCACAAATACCTGAGATAATTAACTTCTAAAGAGAAAAGCTCTGTTTGGGCTGAGTGTTTTGGAGGCTGCAGTCCGTGGCCACTTATTCCCTTTGTTTCTGTCCCTGTGATGGTGGGGGTCCGTGTGAAGGCACAGCACCTCCCACTTCATGGCTGGGAGCAAAAGAGAGAAAGAGAAGGGAACAGGCACCCTGTCATCCCCTTTCAGGGTATTCTCCCAGGTACCTGAACACCTCCCTCTGAGCGCCACCTTGCAAAGTTTCCACCACCTCCCAACAGCTGCCTGTGGACCAAACCTTCTTCACAGGAACTTTTGGAGGACAGGCCACTTCCCATCTACAGCAGCACCTACAAATTCCGGCCTCCTTGACCTACCTGAACCCCAGTAGATGCCTTCTACCCTTCGCAAAACGGCAGCTTGTGAGAGGCTTCACCTCAGCCCTGGAAACTGGAAACTGCCTCTGGGCTGTTGCAAAACATGCACGGAGCATTTTTCCTTGATATTCCTCCTTCCAGTGACCTCATCCTTATATTGCCTGCTATCCCATGTCTTAAACCATTGCTTTATATTTTATCAGGTATTATATTTATCAAAGATGAGATAGTAAATCTAGTCACTCTTACCTCATCTGGGCTGGGAGTAGGTATTCCAGCACATTTGCCATAACCCAGCAAATGAGGATTCCAGAAACATAGTTCATGGGTTTACTGAACTTAGGTAGTATATTCACTTGTGAGTCCTTTTCCTTCGCCACTTGCCATGTAAGTTCTGGAATTCCTCCTTCACTTAACAGAAAAAGCCCTCATTTCCTAAGTTCTGAGTCAGCCCAGATTAATGTTTGCATTATCTTCTGGAGTCCTTGCCAGGGTGCTGTATCTTGTGTTCTGAACAGCGCTCTGGGGATCCTCTTAAGAAAAAAGCTGGACAGTGATGCAGTCTGGTCTCTTTCTTAGCATATGCATAGCTGAGCCTCCTGACAAATCATCATTTCTGGAAGAGTTTGTATATATTGAATGCTTTGGGCTGAATATAAGCCTGGATCAACCCAGAATCATTCCCTCGAAAATTCTACACGTGGGCCGTGCAACTATCTGGATGGAGACATGTCATAACCCACACTAGCCCTGCGGCACAAGATGACCTGTACCTCATTCAGAGACCTAAGCAGTCCTCTGGGCGAGCAGCACATGCGTGCCATGCAAATGAGAGTCTCAGGCAGCCACATTCGAAGGCCCACGTTGCTGCCTCCGTTGCACAGGCTTTAGGACCTGCATTTTTTACACCCTTGGCACTCCCTTATCCACACACACTTCTCATTCCTGGCAACTCCAGACACATGCTCGGCTGGCCTTGACCGGCTGTCACCCTTGCTGCCTCTTTCTCAGAAGCTGTCGCTCCTCTTCACTCTGACTCAGCCCTCTGCACCCCACCAGCCAGTGCTGGTTGCTCTCCTTCCCAGGCAAGGAACTCCCTGTGGTCACAGATGCTTCCAGGGGGATTGATTTCCCCCAGCACTCCCTTCAGGGCATTCCAGTGGACCACTAAAATATTCACATTGTCCCATCTATATTCTAAAACTGAATGGAGAATCACTGCCTTCTGATAACCTAATTAGTCACAAACTAGAAATGGAAAGGCCCTGCCCTGGCCCACGTTCACAAAGTCAGTGCCTGGCTCTGTGCTGGCCACACAGCAGGTGACAGAATAGCGCTCTACGTCCCACCTCTCTGTGCTGGTGGCCAGCACTTCTGTCTAGTAGCTCAGGCCACAGAAACAGTGAAGTACACGCAACATGTCCTTTCATCTCCCATCCCACATGTGCCCGTTCCTCACCCAGTTGGTGCCCCTCACAGCGCAGTGTATCCTCACTCTGACCATCAATTTCCATTTCCGCCACTGCCCCCACTTACGGGAGTCTCCTGACTTCCATCAAAGCGACCCTTTAAAACTATGTTAGCTCGTATCATTCTCATATCACTCATCGTTCTCCTCCGCTCACCGTCTGCTAATTGTTATCCATTTCAAAGTAAAGGACAAGATTGTGTGAGGGGCCCTGAGTCCTGGCAATTTCCCCCAACAGCCTGTGATCGCGTAGTCCTCTCCTCCCCAGGCAGCACAAGCTCTTCCTAGTGACCCCACCCCGGGGTCGCAGCTCCCTTCACCTGGCACATTCCCCCAAGCCTCTGCACCGCCGGGCAGCTGTCTCTCAAAGTGACCATCACCCGTGCCTTCTGTTCTGATTCCCTCTGCACCTCTTCACCCACATCCTCCAAACCCCCATTCTGCTCTATGTGTTTTGGAATATTTCCATCTTATGCTAAACAGTTTTCTTGTGTTCAGTTTTTCTTCTCTGGCTCCTCCCCTGGGCTGCCAACTGCATGAGAGCAGGGAATTACGTTTGTGTCCTGCCCTGGGTGTGCACAAGTGGCTGGCCCTGTCGTAAGTGTGCAGGGATTACCTGCGGAGTCGGTCAGTGACTTAGAGGCCCTGAGTAACTGAGCTTTCTCAAAATGCGCCTCTCGACTTTAAAGTTCTCCTGATTCTCATCCACACACTGGAAAGTCACATTTCTGAGCCTTTAAAGGTGACTTGCAAAATAATTTGGTTTCAAAAGCTGTGAATTCATTGATCTCACTACTCCACTTAAACCTGATTTAAAATGGAGAATTTTCCTGATTTATATGACTGATGACAGTGAATCCAAGAGACTGTTTTCTCTCATGGGCGTTTACTGTCCCTGGCTTCTGTTAGTGCTGAAGCCAGTCTGTGATTCTAACTCCATTTGCTTTCAGTGGCCACCGCCAAGCATTCCAGGCCTCTCCCACGGGCTGCACAGTTGGCCGGCCCAGCTGGTCTGCAGGATCTGGGGGAGGCTTATGCGGCTGACGTCAATTGGCAGAGCCCCCGGGGAAGAAGCTCACACTCAGCCTGCCTCCCACACGCTTCTTGTTTCCATCCAGGGTTATCAACCAACTTCTGCTTCTCTGTGTTCCTATTTATTTTCTACCATTTTTTTCCATCAGGAAGCACATGGCCTTTACAGACCCCTGGGTTGTGTTCTTCTCAACCTATGGCTATGCCAACAACAAAAAATATACATAGGAATTAATTCTGAACTGTTCCAGTTGATGATGCTTTGAGTTACACATTTATTGCTCAAGATATTAATGTTATTTTTTTAAACTTCTAAGCCCATTCTGTTACAATTTCACATTTTTTTAACCAGAAAGGCAAGTGGAAATTTTCACACAGAGCCATCAGGCAATGCAAAGCATTTGACTGCAGACATTGTGACAACTGATTTATCGGTTCCCTCTGCTTGTGTGCTGCGGGCCAGGAAGCTACCCTTTGTTTTCAGTGTGTCTGTGAAGACCCAGCACAGCCTCAGTCAGGCTTACGATGTGATGCCCCTCTTGGCTTCCAGGACGGCAAAGGAGCCATATAAATAAGAGCACATGGCAAAACTTGTGACATTGTAGTGTATCACTGGCTGAAAAAAACAAGACTAGAATAATTCATTATGTAAATAGGAAATGTTTTCTTAGCATCAAGGTTCTTATGCAAGCATTTACTTTCCTCTAAACTTTGTCCTGTCACATTGCCAATCCAATTTAATCATAGGATGTGGAGGGCCAGAGCCTATGCTGCGAAAACAGAAGTAGAAAAAGGCGGGTGAAAAGCCACGGTGCTGCCCAGGTGGTGCTCTGGGTTCTCGCAGTCCCAGGCTTCCTGCAAGGTGCTGGAGTATTCTTCCTGAAACCTCTTCCCTATGTTCTGAGTAACACTGACTGCCATCTCACCTCCCGCTCAGCTTCCTCATGTACACTGCCTTCCGCTTAGCTTCCTCATGTACGCTCGCTCTAACCCTGTTCCCAGACTCTCACAGGTCTTGCTAATTTTTAACTGGAATGGAAATTTACTAATACCTGGCCTGGTTTTTCTTGTCTCCTCAGTGTTGGACTCTGAGCTTGCCTGGACTCCCTACTGCTGTGTGTCTTTTTAGCCCTGCTTTCCTCTCCACCTCCAAGGGCACTCATACCAATCCTTCATTTTTTTGAAGTCTCTGATTTTAATCAGTCTCCATGTTATGCATTCCTTCTTTCCTCCTTTCACTCAAACTGGGTTTCCCAAGGATCCAGTTCCAAGTCCTATCACTGGAAAAAGGCCCAGACAGGCACTGATTAGACCTTACAGCCAAGTAATCATGGATGGAGAGCAGCAGCAAGCCAGCCTTGGGGGACTCGTGGCAGGACAGAGCGACATACCTGCTGTCTCTGACCCACCTGCTCACTCCCAAGTTCTGCACATCTGACTCATCTAAACCTTTCCTAGGCTTCAACAGCTCTTCCTTAGCCAAAAGGTGTCTATGTCATTACCCAGTGTTACAGTTTGGGGGATGTTTTGAAGGGGGAACAATATAATATAGGACACATATTTTGTAAAATTATTTATAATAGTCACCCAAAGAATGGAATGCAAAAGAGTACAGGAGATATGTCTATACACTAAGACCAAGGAAACACGCCAAGGGCCTGGGTCCCACAGAAATGTCCTGCATGAGTCCAGCTAAAGACCTGGAGCTCAATACAGTGCCACCCACCAGTCCAGCTGAAGACCTAGAGCCTGTGACAATATCACATGCGGGCCTGTTTCGTGGAACTGCTACGAAGGCCCAAAGTTCAGTGGTGGAATCTAGGAAATCTATGCCAGCAGGATGAAGGATCTGTGCCAGCAGGCTGAGGGATCTGCACCGGATCCAGGAAGCAACGTACAAAGTAAGAACCAGAGCTCCCCTGGAAAGTACCACAGCCATCCTCAGCGACAGTGAGGTCCTGAGCTCCTCCAATGGTGAAGACAGCTGAGTTCCCATCAGGAAAGCCAATGCAACAAGCTTCTCCAGGAGACTAGCAGTGCACCATCTTCCCCTCTGGAGCCAGGAAGCAAGGTTCAGAATGAGAACCAGAGCTCCCCCAAAGTGAACTGAAGCTATTCTCACTGCCAACAAGGTCCTGAGCTTCTTGGAGGATGAAAACAGCCAAGTTCATCAGGAAAGCCAGCATGACAAGCTCCTCCACAGATCCAACAGCTCCCAATAGCCTTTCTCAGCTCCCAACAGCCTAACTTCTTCTTCTTCTGTCCTGCCTCTTATGCTGCTGGCAACAATCTTCAAGTGGGCCTCCCACACCCAGCACCATGCTTACTCAGTTCAACTGGGGGTTATAAGTTGACCACCAGTTGTCAGTCCACTACACGCAGCTTTTTCTGAAAACATATCTGCTAATGAAGGTTTGTAAGAGCCACACTTTCTCTAATTTCCATGACAATTTCAGAGATGCCCTCGTAAAGAAATAAAACTTAAATTCACATTAACCATCATAACATTCACCTCTTGCCATAGTTGATATGTTTAAATTTACAATACTTATTTATAGACAGAATTCTTTCCACACAGTGAGATGATTATGGGGTCAGGGTCAGGTAGATCACAAATTTAGTACAGTGATGGATGGAATAGCACCTCATAGAAGGACCTCCCTTGTGGGCTACTACAGAGCTTTAAATATAGTCTTAGGAACAAGCCCTGAAAGAAAAGTTTCTGCTTGTCATGTTCATTTAAAATAGAAGGCTCGTGCTTGCTTCGGCAGCACATATACTAAGATAGAAGGCTCTGATGGACAGTAAATATACAGGTTCAATTAAACAAAACAAGCAAAAAGTCTCCCCCAAAAAACTCAGTAATGTGTAGTGATGGTCTAAATCCAAGACAATAAAACTTGGTAAGGATTGTTTTAAGTTTGACATTTGAATCCTTTATTACAATAGCACTATTTAGCAGTAGTTTGATTGATGAATTTTAGGATTTAGACATATTGAAGTTCCTGGAGAACCTATAGTATAATTCCCTAACCAAAACCTCAAATCTGTGTGCTCCTGCACCATCTTAGGAGAGGTCCAAGAGAAAAAAGAGGTGACTCTTGAGTCTATTCCACCCAGAACCACAGTGGGCCTGTGGGCACATTTTAGCGGGACCCTGGTAAAACGCAGCAACATCCACTTACCACCGCCTGGCACCAGGGGAAGGTGCAGAATCTAAACATGCTGTTTGTTAGGGAAAGCTGAAGTAACTGGCGGACAGTCAGCTTAAGGAACTGAAAAGAAGACATAATAACTGTCTTCAAATGCTGAGGATTTTATTTGCGTCCAAGGTCAGTGCCATTGGATCATGATAGTCCCAGGTCACCCGTATGCATTTCTGCTAAATAAACACCTATGGGTCATACCCAGGATTTTTAAAAAAGTTTCTGTTTGGGGCATCAAATTCACAAGATTAAGAACATGTCCCCGTTCCCCTGCAAAAGCAAAATCCCTAATTCTTGGCAGTATATCATCACCACCCACACAAAGCTCTTGGTTTATTTATTTACTTATTGATGTATTCCTTTTCATCTCTATTCCCCACATCCTTTCCCTGCCCTGTAATTTTGTACATTCGATGTGGGTCCAAGACTGAGAAGAACTCTCTGTAATATTTTCATACTGTTTGGAAAATAATATAACTGTAACCAATATAAGCAATATAACTAGTTAGTACTGTAAATGTGGTTTATTTAGTATGATGATAATTAATGTGCTGACTTAGCTACAGACAATCAAATGTTAATCTGGTGTTGCTGTGAAGATATGTCTTAGTTTCTTTTCTCATTGCGGAGACAAAATACCAGATGCCCAAAGTTAAGGGAGGAAAGATTTGCTTAGTTCACAGTTTATAGAGGTTTCAGTCCATAGTTGGCTGGCTTCAGGGCAGGGTGGCTTTGCAAAGAACAGTTCATGGTGGGCGGAAGATAACAAAATGAACAGCTGAACCTTAACAGCTTCTTTCTGCCCCTTTCATGCTCTATCTTGGCTGTTGGGTTAGGATGGTGCCAAACCAGTCAGTGAATTGATCACACACCCTTAATCCCAGTATCACACACTAACCGCCTCTGAAAAAGACCTGTGACTACTTGAGACCTTGAGAAGAGACTATCTAGACACTACCCATCACTATGTATTTAATTTCTACAACCATTCACTGTGTAGATCTTCCACAGTCATTCCACTTAAATAAGAGATTACCCTAGATAAAGTGGGTGACCCTGATGCACTCAGTTGTTGAAGGTCTAAAAGGAAAAAAAAACCCTACAAACAAGCAAAACCAAACAAAAGACTACAAACAACTGAGTTTTACTTGAGAAGAAGGAATTCTGCCTTCAGATTGCAACATAGAAGTTGCATTTGAGTTCCTGGCTGAGTGGCTTATACTACAGATTTTGGACTTCCCAGCCCCTGCAATCATGTGAGCCATTTCATTAAAAAAATTCACTGAAGGTAACAGTATGTAATATAACAACCACCTTTAATTCTTGTCATTTTCTTTTGAAACCCTGTATTACTTTTATTTAAATTTTATTATTTTTATTTTTATTTTAAAGACAAAAGAATGGAGACATATGAACCAGAAAAGCCATAAACAATACAGAGAATACAAAGTTATACAGATTATAGTAGGCAATTAGAACTGGGTGTTGTATTACATAGTTATCTTCACATTAGTTAACACAAAAGCATTAAAGGAAATACCAAATTATAGATAAGACAGTAGGGAATTTGCACTGGATGCTGTATAATATAAAGTTATCTTCACTTCTGCTAATACAAAAACGACTGAGGAAATACAGAATTATAGAGAACATAGAAGGGAATTAGCTCTGGATGCTGTCCTACATAATGTTACCTTCATCTTTGTTACTCAGTTACACAGATGATGGCCCTTTTGATCAGTTCATTTTTTCTCCT
>PVLD010008620.1:0-82660 GCA_004027595.1 Dinomys branickii
TCAATCAGTCATCTTCCCTGTGATAATAACTGTACTCCTGGGTTTATCTATATCTTGGACTCTCACCTTGGGAAGAGATATAGCTGCCTCAGGCTATACTACAACATACATGGGTGTATACAAACTGCCATGGTCGGAGGTGGGAAAGCACATAAGCTCACAGCGGACCACCTGGCTCCACCCTATGGGTGGGGGCAGGTCCAGACCATGAGGTGCCCTGAGTGGGGCCCTCAGCGGAGCAGCCACTGGGCCCACTGTGGAGCAGCAGAGGAGCAGCTGCGGGGCCCACAGCAGGGCAGCCACAGGGCCCACGGCGGAGCAGCCGTGGGCCCACATAATTTTTATACCTTATTTTTAATCCATATATTTTGAAGTCCTGTCTATTTTTTTTTATTCCAAAGCAATTAAGGCTAATCATCAAAGGCTTTGACTCTTGTAAAGTTAAACATTTGCTGGTAATAGGATTTAAGCAGGCTAGTGTTTCTTAGAGGAACAGGGGACATGAGAAGATAAATTGTGTATCATGAAGTCAGTGTATTCAGAAAGTTTTACTCAAAAAATAATCAGCTGATGTTGATCTATAATATTGATTTACATTTTGCTGGAAGCCTCTTGTCTCTTCGCAGTCATAGAGCAGTTATTTTTTTTCTTTTCTTTTTGAGACAAGGTCCTGCTATGCAGTTCAGGCTGGCCTTGAGCTCACTTTATAGCGCAGAGTGGTCTCAAACTGAAAATGATCCTCCTGCCTCAGCCTTCCCAGTGCTGGGATTACAGTTGTGCGCCACCACGCCTGGCTCATGGAGCAGTTTTTGAATCAGTGCTGGACCTTGGGTCATCACTAGATAGCATAGTTCTGAATGATTGACATTAAAAATATTTGCTAGAAAATGTTACATACATAAATGTATAAAGAGACAGATAAATAGAAAGATAAATAGGCGCCTTTTTAATTTAACCAATGAAAGGAGGTTAATTGAGATTTCAGTTAAATCTGTGTTAAGTACAATTTTCCTCCAAAATTGCAAAGAACTAAGGTATAAATTAAATCACCCTAGAAGACAAATAGGTAGTATATTACTTATTCTAAAAGCTTTTCTCGTTGAGATGATTGGTAAAACTATGTCGCCAAGTATTTCTTAACATTCATCTCAGATGGTATTAAACAATAAAGCATGTCAAATTGATCATCTACCACTTTAAATGTAGGTAATTATGTAAATAACTTGAAGTGAGATATACCTACTATAAACATACAGTCCTATGCCTTCTTGGCTGATATTTAAGAAACTACAAGTAGATACATTAGATTTATTAGGTACATTATTTTAGTCTAATGAGATGTTTATGCATATGAACATCCTAACTGTGTATGCATATGACGTACATTTCTTCTTTATGTAGCCCCTTCCCTGTTCCTCTCTCCATCTGTCCTCTTCCCTTTTGAGAAGAGCCATCTCCATGTTTCCTACTATTTGTCTTTTATTTTGATCTTTAATTTATTTACACTTGGGATTATTCATATAAGAGAAGCCATGTGACCCTGAAGCTTGTATCTGAGTTATTTGACTTGCCATTGTGGTCTCACGGTGTCTCCACTTTCCCACAAATGACTCGTGTTTATCTTCCTTTGTGGCACTGTGCAAATACCACATTTTCTACACCCATTCCTCTAGTGGTGGGTGTATAGGCTGCTTCCAAGAATTAGCTATCGTGAATTGTGCCGCTACAAATATGGATGAGCATGGGTCGGTGTGACATGTCTTTAACTCTTCGCAGGAGATTCCTAGAGGGGGAATAATGGGGTCAAATGGAATTTCTTGCTTTAGATGTTAGAGGACTCTCTGTACTGATTTCAGTAGTGGTTGCACTAGTTTACCTTCCCACCAAAAATGTAGAAGCGTTCACTATTCCCTGCGGCTTGTCCAGCACTTTTTATTATTTGATTTCTTAATGGTGGGTCATTCTTTTTGGAGTAAGACGGAATCACAGTGTTTTACTTTTAAGTTTTCTAATGGTCAGCCTTAAACACCTTTTCAAGTATTTATTGGATTCACTGTGAATGTTGCACATTCAACAGGTTTGGATAACTGTATAGCTATGTGTCTGCTCCTCTGGGCTCAAGTGGAATATGTTCACTGTCCTAAATACATTCTGTGCTTTTTACATTCACTCTTCCTTTTTCTCCTGTTGACTAGAAACCATTATTCTTTTTAAGTCGCCCTCATTTTGCCTTTTCCAGAATGTAGTTAAATGTCGTCTTACAGTAGTAGGAGTTTCAGTTCACCTTTTACTTTGTAGTATGTGTTTAATTTCTCTCCATTTCTCTTCCTGGCTTGATGGCTCATCTCTTTTTAATGCTAAATAACATTGCGTTGCCTGCATGTACCACAGTTGGATTCCACATTCAGTTATTGGAGGATATACTGATTGCTTGAGTTTTGGCAACTTGAATAAAGCTGCTATATATATAGGTGTTTGTGTGAACATACATTTTCCAGTCCTTTGGGTAAATATTATTAAAATCAGTGGATCATTTGGTAACACTGTGTATAGCTTTGTAAGAAACTGCCAAACTACTCTAACGTGGGTGTCCCATTTTGCATTCCCTTCAGCAATGAATGAAAATTCCTATAGCTTTACGTGCCCGTCAGCATTAAATGTCGGCAATGGTCTAGAATTTGACCAGGTGTGAAATGATATCTCGTTGTTTCAATTTGTAGTTCTCTAGTGACAGATAATATACATGTTCCTATGCATGGTATGCCTTACTTGGAGAGGTATCTATTCATTTGTGAAGGTCATTGGTCAGGTTATCTATTTTCTTATTGTTGAATTTTAAGGGGTCTTTATATACTTTTGATAATTTATGGTAGATGTCTTGGCAAATGCTTTCAGTTTGCAGCTTGTCTGTCTACACTCAGGAGAGTGTCTTTGTAAAGAAATTTTTAATTTTAATGAAGTTCACCTCATCAGTTGTTTCTTGCAGCGGTCGTGCCTTTGATGTGGCTGAGAAGCGATCAGCGAGCTCTGGATTACCTCACTTTCTTTGTACATTATTTTCTAGGGCTTACAAAATTTTGGACTTTGAAGCCAGCTGGTTTGGACTTGGTTTGTAATATATGTTGGATATTTGAGGATGAAACATCTCATATTTAGTTACTTTATCTCTATAAAAGAAGATAATAACATTTTCAAACTTGTAAGGATTAAATAAGGCAATAGGTATGTCAAATGTGCTAACACATGAATGCAGAGGGAATCAGCCCTATAAATGTTACTGTTTCAATTTTTTCTTCTGTGCATATTCGGCTAGACCATATGAGCTTTTCCATACCTTTTTCCAAACACAACGTTTTCATATCTTTTTATACTGAATAAATTGGATTTATTATAAAACCTCACAGTAACTTCCTGGAGTTAGCACAGATTCCACAAATTGAAGAGCTCAGCTCCGCAGGATTACCTCATTTCAGACATGAGCCATAAACTCCATGTGGCCACTTGTACATCTAACCTACCTTCAGTAAATCAAGAGGTTCTTATGAACACCCTTTGCCTTTCATTTGCTAATTTTCTAGAACACCTCACAGAACTAAAGAAAGTGCTTTAATTATAGATGCTGAATTATTATTTAAAAAACTCTTAAGAACAGCCAAATGGAAGAGGTGCTGCATAGTGCAAGAAATGGGGCAGAACACAGGGGCCTTTGGTGTCCTGTCTGGATCCCAGGCTCAGGAAGGATGGGTTCACATGCATTAAGGGGAGCAACCTAGCTACTTTTATTGCACAATGAAAAAAATTTAATTCACTGAACTTACTACTCCAAAGCCTAGATTTTCTTTTGCAAAGTTTAGATTTTTTAATTAGTAAAAGCACAATTCCTCTAGGCCTCTTAAACTCAGAAAAAAGTAGATGGCTAATGTTGTAGCGGGTAGTACTTTAACTTGAGAAGACCTTGCTTGAAAACAGATGACTCTTAATGTGTACATTTTTAGCAGTGTGCTTTTTTATGGTTAAATAATTAGGATTGTGCTTGCACTGAGGTCCTTCAAAGAGGGAGGCATTCTCCTCTTTTAACTGAATATTTATACCTATCTAATCATACTCTCTTTTAGACTTTTTAAAGGGTCATATTAATATGACTTAAAATTGGTTTTAAGATTTCATTATATGTTTAAACATCTTTTATTATTTTTTAAATAAAAAGTATATTGTTTATAGTTTGGGGGCTCATCTAAAACAATTGTTTTCAAGAAATGGGAACAAAACATACACAGAGAATATAAAAAGAACCCTGCGAGCTACTATAGCTTCTGATCCAATCACTAAAAATTATACACTGATATATATGTTCCCGTGATCTACTATTTTCATATATTATTCCTTTTAAATAAGTTAGATGTCAGTACATGTATTTAAACATTACAACTCTATCTGGTTCAGAGCACTTTCCAGATATCTTGAAACAGTAGGTACAAGAAAAGAAGATTCTAACTCAGAATTGATTTTGAACCCTTGCTACTCAGGGGCTTCATTGCAATTTAAGATCTTTATGCCTTTAAAAGGTTACATTTTTAGCTCTAGACATCTAATGTTTTTTTCACACTCACACCAGTATATGACTAAAATATGAATTAATTTACATACAGTACTTTGCTATATAAACTACAATTTCAATCTGGTTTAAAATCCATTAACAGCATTTTTTCCTATAACCTGGCAGTTTTTTTGCAGTTCTTTTATGCTTCACACAAAGCATGATTTCCATTTTTCACTTGGACAAATTTATGAATTCTAAATGATGGTGTGAATAGACCAATTTTTATTTTAATTGACAACTGTTGTAATGAGTAGGGCAAGATTTTCAAAGTCCTTTTTGGAGAGAAGAGCTAAGACACTGGAAATTGTTTTTTCAAACTAATGAAACATCAAATGTCACTAAGGGCAAACATTGTGGGATGAGATTGCCTTGTTTCAGTCCTAACTCTGCCACTTTTTAGATGGGTGACTTTGTATGACTACCCTATTCTTCAGTCTCTTCTGTAGAAATAGTTTACTGTTAAAAAAAGGTGATCTATATGACTATCTTAACACAAAGCCTAAATATCCAATGTCAACAAAAGTCATTTAATTTTGATCATTCCTTTAGTTAATATGTAGTGAGATAATACTGAACAATGGAGTTGTAAAATAAATACTTTTGTGAGTAAAGTGTAGCTTATGGTATATTTTAAGTATCTTTTTAACTGAATAAAACACTGACGTTTCTTTATTTCTCTGAAGGCATTCTACTTTTAAGAATTTCATATCTAAGTACATTTTTGCACAGTGTTTCATGTATTTGATTTAATATTTTATCTAATATAATATGAAATATTTCACAAGAAAATATACTGCATGACCCAACATTATGAAAACCTGGTTCTATCAGAATAACAAAGTCTTTTTTTTAGTACCTGAAACTTTCTTTCATCATATCCAAAGTCTGCACATTGAAGTTATTTAAGCATAACTGCAAAAGTCCATCCTTCTCAATAGATATTTTAAAGAATGAAATGTTGAGCTTGTTACAGACAGTGTGCTACAAGTGCGCCTCATACCAAGGGAAAGTTTCCATAGGCACCCTTGACTAGAGTATAATGAGTGCCATGGGTTTCACCTCCTCTAGCTTTCTTCAAGGTTAAAAAACTTTGAAGTCAAGTCGTTTGGACAGCCTTGAAAGTAGAAGTAATCATTGCTCTAATTTAGGGATGTTTTCAAACTCAGACTCCATTAGGCTTTCAGCAAACATATTGTGTTTAAAGAATTTCAAACACAAACTCTCAGATATCCTTATAGACCATCAATAATTGAATAAGTTGAGCCTTCTAGGTATGCACAATTGAGAGCATCTAAACAATTTATTCTCTGAAACAATCCAGTAAGTCAGTTACATGCAAGGAATTCTCACAGAAAATCATTCACAGAAAAAATAAATATGCATTTTAGGATCTAATCTTGTTATTTAAGATGAATTATATTGCCACTTGGAAAGAAATACATAAAGAGAAAGAGAAAGCATTTGTAAATTTTTTTTTAGTTTTGTTGCAAATATAAATATACATTGAGAGCAAAGGTGTAGTCCCTCAGCTAATTTGCATTTGACTTCCATATCTTTAGCCATCACTCCATGTGAACATTTCAGTCCTGGGGCCATAGCTTTGATTCTATCATTGAAGATTTCTCTACCTATGAAATAATAAATTCCAACAAGACTCTGTTTATTGACTGCAGTGTGTTGGCCTCCAGATTCCCTGATTCCAAATCTACCCTCTTCCTAAGGTGTCAAGTTGGGCTAGTGATTCACTCTTCTGACTGACATCCTTCTTTGGTTTCCCTTTGGAATTGTTTCCTTCTAGAAACTCCTCAGTGTGCTACTTAAATTGCACCTTCTCAGGGTCTTTTCTCTTTGTCTTTTTATCTCACTTTAGTGAGTGTCCCTCTACTCATAATATTAAAGTGTGAACATCTGAGTGAAGATGCATATATTTAAATTGTCTCTTGCTGTGCAACCAAGTACTGCAATAGCTAGGAGCTTTCTAGAACTATATTTCTATTTTATCCAGCTCACTAATTCTAATAGCAACTGAGTCAGGTATTTGAGTTGTTGTCCTAGGCTACTGTTTCCTCCTTTGTAATGTTTTAAAAATCTCTCTCTTTTTCTCTCAAATATTTAAGCTCTTCTCAAATTTGCAATTTTCCTGCTTGGAAGTGCTTGGATTATTGGCATGCACCACAATATCCAGCTTTGTCTGGGTCATTTTTTTATCCCCCATGAACTGTGATGTTATCTGGATCCTTTGGTAAAATTTAGTGGGTGACTGATCTGGTCTGGAAGAGCTAAAATGATTTCCCATCTCTGAACCCCAGGTATAAATAGCTCAGAACCTGGGCTTTAGTCTCTCCTTCCTTACAAAATCTCAGGTCTTCTGCTCATAATCTTTGCAAAAGGATAGTTGGCTTTATTACATAGCATGTCAGGTGTTCTGGAGTTGGTATCGCAAGAGATAGGAAATAGAACTGACATCTCTAATGTCCTGGGTTCAGAAATTGGTGCACCATCACTTCTGATACATTTTGCTTATCAACATGCTTGCAAACCCTAAACAGACTTACTGAAGTGGACATATTCCCCAGGAGTAAGTAGGATGAATTCTGACAATATTCTGAATATCCTTAGTTCTTTCAAGTATGTGTGGACCCGTTTAGTCAGTGAGTAATAATTTGGCACCAACTCTAATGGCAGGTCCCCTGATAGATATGCAGGGTGAGACAATGAAGAGGAAATTGTGTCTCTTTGCCATAGAGATTATAGACATAAGCTGTAACCCTACACTGCTTAGATGCAGCATAACTATTAGGATTCATGAAAATTAACTGTGTGGGAGTTGCTTTACTGACTGGTCATCAAAGGTGGACTTCTTAAAGAAGTAGAAATCCAAAGATGCGTACAAACCAGCCACTGAAAAGCAAAGGAAAGAATAACTTAGGCAGAAAGAACAAAGCTGATGCTCTGCAGTCTGCAAGGGCTTGTCTGGCGGGCACAGGAAGAAATCTAGTGCTTCTGAACCATCCTGACCAAGGCGGAGCGGTTGAGAGTACGTCCAGAGCCAGAATGTGTGAGGCCTGCTAGGCCTAATCAACAAGCAGGGCGGAAGCAGTGAAATGTACTGAACAGGAAGACACCAGAGGTTTTCTCTGTTAAAACCACAAACTAAAGATAAGAACATGTGACCTAACGTAATGAGAAAATGTCATGAATCAAATCAGAGGCACACTGGCCTATCGGAAGGCTACTGCGGGGAATGTGCTGCAGTCTGTCTGCCAGCTAATGGTAGAGGTAGTAGAGGTGGACGGAATGCATAGCAGTAAATATAACTTTGAGGTAGAATCAGCAGAAATAACTCATTTTTACTCAAAGTGGGCTTGAACAAACAATTGTCATTACTTTTCTCTGTTGTTTATCCATTCATATGCTCCAAATGTGTTACCCAGATTATATGTACTCCACAGAAAATACTTTCATGACTATAATTTTTGTATTCCAATTGTTAAAAGTAGATACTGTTGTTCTTAAGTGATTTCTCCTCAACGTCTGATGTTTTCAACCATGTTCTTTGAAACAAGTGAAGCCTTTAACTTTTGTAACATGCTTTGCACATATCCACATCTCTCTACTTATATATTTGTCATCCTTTAGGGGCTTTCATTTTACGCCAAACCCATAACTGATCGTATTCAAGAGGAAATCCAAATTCTGCACTTTGTTTTTCTCACCCTAAGCTGTCTCAACAACTCTGTTGCATGCAATCAGCCTCTTATGCATTTTAGTCAGATATTTCTACTTGGGTATCAGAGATGTGTTTTTGAATATACAAGATATTCCATAGAGCTTCTAAGTGGAAATCAATTAAAATATTGGGAAGTACTTTCATAAATATTATTAAATGTGTATTCCCAACGCTTTGCCTACTTTATACGAAAGCAGTAAGACAGGGCTGCTTTAGCACTGAGTTCATTTCCTGACATGGGCAAATTTGAGATTCATTTTGATGGCATCTGGGCAAAAAGCACAGCAGTCTAGTTGCAGAACTCTAAACACAGACTCTCTGCTGGGAGATGACCTTCATGGTAGAACCTTACCCTGAATTTGGAACTCAAAGTCCTTGATCTATAGGAGTGAAACTGAAGTAAACCGACTGCACATTCCTACCCTCAAGAGAGTGCAAGAGATTTTCTAGTTTGACGTGACCAGGGTGGTGAGGGTAGTGCTGATTTGTAAATACCTACGTGAAATTTTGGTGACAAGCTGGCCTTATGTGGATTTTTAACTCAAACATGTTTTATTGGTTGGTTCAAATAAGGTTCAAGCCATGGCTTTAAATGAGTATGATCATAGACATTGATGCCGATAGTTGACTAGGCACACAACTCCCTGGGAGAAGATACAAAATCTTTTGCTTCAAAGTGTTCCCCAAATAATCTTTAAGTAATTACAAACAGTACAGGTCAAAATTAACCAGGAAGATGCAGAAACAGTGAACCTGACAGAGGAATTTATTAATCATGCAACACAGATAAACCAACAAACAAGAAAACTCTGGAAGGAGAGTTGAAGACATGGAAAATAAGAAAAAGGATCATCCAGTGAGAATTTAAAGAATGTAACCAAGGCGTTATTCTGAGGGCTAATGTTACAAGTTTCCCATATGTCCCTAGGTGACAGGTAGCCAATTTAAATCAACTGACTTAAGAATTCCAACAAATCTTAAACCTGTGAAGCAAAAGGAACTATTTATAGGCACAGCCAGAACACAAAGCTGATCTATTCACCTACTCAGCAAGGGTCAACAAATTTGAATGACTGAAAACAGGGGGACTCACCTTTTCTGACAACCACTAGGCTAAATGAAAAGTAACATGCAAAGAGGTGATCAAACATGAACCCTATGTTTGCCAGTGAAGAACCCCTTGGCTTCTTGGTGTTCCCCCTTGTGCACGCACAGAAGCAGCATGGGCGCCATGCCCCACAGCTGCTCTGTCCCTCTGCCTTCCTGGCGGCCACCACTGTCATCTCACTGCTTCTTTGGTTCTTACACTGATCCCACCATAGCTCAGGCTTTCTCCTGTCATTCTCTCTGCACTTCGTGTTTCATGTTCTCTTCATTTGCTACTTCATTTTTCTTAAAAAAAAATAAGAACAGAAATAATAGCATTTTAATCATGTAAATGTTTTATTAAAAATTTTTTGAAACTTTCCCAATGCCAAAATTATAAAACTCAAACTCCATCACATGATACACAGTGATGTTTGAATGGAGCTTACGTTTCTATTTCGTTCCCTCTCGAGATCTCCTGGGTTTTGGTGCACCGGCGGCACTGATCGCTGGTGTTGCTCGGCGCGTGCCCTCCTCTCCGGCTCCTGCTTACCTTTCTTACTGTGAACCACCCTGACCATTTCCTATGCACCCGGAAAGCACAGGTTGAGTCTCACTCACCTTGTCAGGCCTTGCCTGGTCCGTCCTCCTAGTGTCTTTCACTGCTTTGTTATGTACTCCCTACACTTGTTTATCACATTCTGAAATTTAGCCTTCTGCATCGCTGTTTTCTATGTTAAACCATGAAGTCCATGATGGCAGAGATTTGTTCTTTCAGCACATCAAAAAACTTCTTAGCACTTTTAGAGAAAGGCCCTCAGCATCAAATTTGAGCAGTAGATGGGTAATATTGAAGTTAAAAGGGTAGTTTAAAAATACTTGCTGAAAGAAAAAAGACATCAACAGACTGACATGAAGAAAAACCAATATTATATTTAAAAATGGATAAAATGAAATGTAAGTGAGAGCAATATTATTATTGTTATTATTATTATTATTATTATTATTATTCAGGGTGCTGGTAATCGAACTCAGGACTTTGTACTTGTCAGGCAGGCACTTGTGTTGTTAAACTAGATCCCCAATATTATATTATTAAAGAAAAGAAGTAGGATGTAAAGAATATCAAACAAGGCACTTACAGGGTTGTAATTCTGGAAGCTTTTAGCATCAGGAAGCAAGATCCACAGAGGACAGTTGAAGAGATTTTTATACTCTTTGCCTACATATATTCCATGGTGAAAGTGTGTTGTAAGCGCAACAATGGACAGTTTTACAGACTTCTCATAATAGAATGAATAAGTCACGTGATTAGAGCCCAGGAAGTAACTTAAATTTATTATATCTGTGAAAGTCATAATAAGCTGATTGTCTTTTGAATATTTTATTGCATTTTATATAATTGAAGTGAATGTGCCTAAAATGTTGGAAATCTTCCTTTCAAAATCAAGTGTTTACGGTAGCAAGTTTTAATTGCATAAAAAAATCCAGTTAGTCTAGATAAATGAGCCATGGCAGAGTGTTGGAACCCCCTCTACCTATGGTATAATTTGCAAAATTTGTTTAAAATTTATACATGAATATCATGATTTGCAGCCCAATAAGATCAGGCCGAATAATTTAGAAAATACATTTACATAAGTGTTTATATAGTAGCATGTAATCAAATACATTTATATAATAGTGTTTTATTAATTAATAAGTACTCAGACACCCATGGACTGAACACCCCAAGGAAGTAATTAGAATTCACTGACTTGAACCATCAGTACCATCTATTTCAAATCTCACACCAATTTGAAAACCCAGCTTTATTCTGCATTTCACATCCAGAGCTTTATTTGGAGACTGACGGTATAAACAGTCATGACAATTTCATTTGGAAAGAGAACGAGCTCTGCTTTTTAACCTGCAAAAGCTTGGAGAAAGCAATTGTAAAGTAATAAGGCTCATTCACCGCCCACATCCAGAAAACCTCATCTCCCCGATAAAACTGAAATTCCTGGGCCTAAATCTCTCCAACACCCCTGTTTTATACTGCCTCTCCCTGGTGTGTGCTCTTAAAAATAGCTTTTTATCATAAGAATAGCCAGTAAGGTTGGCTCACTCTAAGCCTCACCTCTTAGGTATATTAATATATCTTTTCTACAGATCCGCCTGCTGTGGAACCAGCATTCTTGGAAATTCGTCAAGGGCAGGACCGGAGTGTCACGATGAGCTGCAGGGTCCTGAGAGCCTATCCAATCCGGGTGCTGACCTATGAGTGGCGCTTGGGCAATAAGTTACTGCGGACTGGTCAGTTTGACTCGCAGGAGTACACGGAGTACCCAGTGAAGAGTCTTTCCAATGAGAACTACGGGGTTTATAACTGTAGCATCATAAATGAAGCTGGAGCGGGGAGATGCAGCTTTCTTGTTACAGGTAGGAATCTATGTCATTTTGCCAATATTTTCTATGCTTAGACCAAGGAATCTTAGGCTTATGTCAGTGCAAGAATGAAATCATTTTGTCAATCCAAGAATATACAAGCAGTAGCTCGACAGATTTAGTGAGAGTCTCCATTAGTTTATTTTCAAGGTAAGTCTATCTTAGCAGTTAAAGGAGCACCTGTGCCTACAAAATTACACAGAAGTTTATTTGAATTCCTCTGAAATGAGAGATGAGGTTGCTTATTTTGAGTACATCAGTAATAAAGTGACAAGGTGATAACTAGAATTATTGAGATCAGACTGCAAATGTGAACAGATGCCTGTTCTGGTTAAAATATATATATAAGGAAATAAATAAAAATATATATATATATATATAGAGAGAGAGAGAGAGAGAGAGAGAGAGAATGGGAGGGCTGTGGTGTTCTTACTAGCAGAGGGAGTATTTTGATTTGTTTCCTTATTTATTCATTTCCTTTTTGTACAATGATTTTCCATTTTGCCCGTGACTTGCTGTATGTTTACAAACATTCCAAGGAAAAGCAATAACATTTCATTAAAAAGTACTGACACTTTCAGTGTCATTATCTTCTAAATGTTCCATCTAATATCTTACCTACTAATTTATATTGTTTTGATAACCTATATGCTAAAGTGACAATCTACCTATGATAGTAAATCTGTTCTTTTCGAGCCTGAATATAGGCCAAAGGTAAAGCAGAATACTTTTTTTCATTATTATTTTATCCCAGCTAAAGCTAGAATGTGTGTGCAAGTAAAAGAAAATGATCATTGTGCATTATCTGAAGAGCAATTATTAAAATGATTAAAATATTCCAGATTTAATATGTCTTCATTAATTGTATGCATTCATAGTGTCAGCTCTCACTTGTGAGAGAACTTGTTAAATACGGATTTGTCTTGAGGTATTTTGCTTACTCAAAATGTAATGTCAGGTAAGTAAAGTATAACTGATTAAACAAAGAACATGAAGGATATTTCCTCTTCTAGATCTTACTACCACTTGGTTTCACAACCCTTTGGTTTTTTCTTAAGATTTATTTCTGTGTGAGGCTGTTCTATTTTGATTCTTAAATAGATTATTAACATAAAGCTAAAAGTTCTTAGAATGATAGTATTTACATAATCTAACTGCCGGTCTTTTACTAAAGAAGGTTATTTCAATAGCCTGGTTTTTGCTCAATCCTGTTTATACATTATTTTGCAGAACAATAGAAGTCTCAAAGGTAATTATTTTTTACATAGGAATACAAATGGAGAAGCTTAATATCATTTCCTTCATGCATTCTCCAAAATTAAAGATAAAACTCCATAAATTTAGCTACATCCCTTTCTTCACCTTTTTTGGCCTGGTAGACTTCCAAATTTTTTGTGATGACACTGTTTTCTAACTGTTGAAGGCATAGGCCCATGCTGCTTCTGCAAGATTTTCATTTGCTCTCTATGATGTAATTCAAACTCTATTTTGAACTAGAAAACAAGCTGTGATAAGAAGAAACACCATGCCCCATTTGCCCATTCCGAACTCATGGGGTGCAGCCAGTGGACTTTGATAACTATAGAAATAGTAAGCCTGTTAGGAGTTGCCTCATGGGGGATAGGAAACCATGGCATGCTGTGCATTAATTTGTTCCCAGAGCTCTCTCTCAATGTTTAAGTCTAACTTATTGCTTCAGGATCTCCACATGCAATAAGAAATTCTTTTAAGAAAGAGAAAAGCAAATGATAGAATCCCAAAAACAATAAAATCTGTATATATCATATATATATATATATATATATATATATATATCCTGCTATACATATATATATATAGCCTCAGTAAACATTGTTCATATAACATTGTGTGTGTGCATATATATATATATATATATATATATATTTCCATAGAATCTAATTTCTAGAAAGAACTTCAAATAATTATTTCCTCCACTAAAATATATCAGGATTAATATTCCTCATGATTTTTCCCTAAATTTAAATCTCTTTGAAACTAACAGAAGGGAGCCAAGGAGTAGAAAGTATGTAAGAATTCATGTATTCTTTATCCACAAAAGAGAAGACAATTTGTTTACTTCCTGAAGTCTAAATTAATGAAGAAATTATAAGTTTCTTATCTTTGTACTATTTTGCCAAATTCAAAGTCGTGCCACCACACACGTTTTATAGTTGCCCCAGTGAGAAACTTGCGCTGCTCACCAGAATGTAGAGCACTGAAATAAATGTAGCATCTGTGCTTGCTTCAGCTTCCAGGAGAGCTCAGAAGCTCACTCTTGTTCTACCTTTCTTATCCCATGTGTGTGAGGTGCCTGAGCATGCAGGGTGAAGAGAGTGGGGTTGTGTTTACCGAGACACCAGGGCGGGTATGGAATCCCCTTCTTTACTAGGCAAAAGAAGAAAGTGAGCGAAGATATCTGGGAAATGTCAACATGCAAGGTAGTGAACAGCCTGGATTTTAGTTCACTGGCCATGTTAGAGAATATTAAGTTTAATACTGCAAAATATTATATATTTGCATACATTATATTTAGTAATTTTCAAATTAAAGTTATAGCAGTTTTCATTTGGGTAAATAAGTATAGTAAACTATTATAGGAACCCAGAAACATTCATCATGTTTATCGCTCTGGGGGAATTTTTACAAATTCTAAAAAACATGGTGGCATATTGATTTATTACAATTTACCTATTTATAAATATGAAATTCTAAAGACTTACCTATCTATCTATCATCTATCTGTTAACATACAGATGTAAATATTTGTGCTTTACTGTATATATTCTATTGTGGCAGATAATTCAGCTGCAGCATGAATTTCCCATTATGCCATTTTCAGAAGAGTCCAGTGTTCACCTAAAAGCTTCCTAAATACTCTTAAACCTGTAGGTTTATTCTTTCATAAATATCGTCCTGTGTTATATCCTGGCACATAGCTTAATCCAGAACAAAATGTCCTCAGCATATCTGGAATGATTCCAAAGATGGCTAGCTAGAAAAAGAATCGCTGATTGAATGAATGAAGACTTGCTGAAAATTATTTTTAAACAAAGGAAAAGAAATGAGCATATTGATGGTGAAACAGTGGCTCAAGTTCAAAATGAGCATGAGTTTGGCATGGACTGATAATCCTCACAAAGATGTGCTACGGCCTTACCTATGTCTATGTCCTCATCCCTTGAATCTATGAATATTACGTTATAGAGCAAAAACAACGGGCAATAAAGGGTTCTGAGTGAAGGAGCTTATCCTGGGTGATGCAGGTGGGCTGCCAATGCAGTCATTTGTAGGAGGGTGGCGAGGGAGGCCTGAGAGTGAAGAGGAGGAGGCCGGGTTCCTACCCAGTGATACAGTTAGGAGAGCCCCTGCGGATAGAGAGACTGGAAGAGAGAGGAAAATAGTGTGCAGTGGACTTTCTGTACGAAATTGGACCTTGTCAGGACCTTTACCTTCAGATCTCTGGCCTCTGGAGCTTTGGAAGAATAAATTTGTTTTTAAAGACCACCTACTTTGTGGTAAATCTTTACGGCAGTCTAAGATAACTAATACCTATTACAACTTAGTTCTTTCATAAATTCCTTTCTTTAAATTACCATCAGTTGCATAGAAATATTTTCCCAAGTATCCTTACCTCTGTCACCCTAGCAGGCCGGCCTCCTGAGCTACAGAGGCACAACTTCTCAGAGCCTGGCAAAGCTAGAAGTCATGGCTATTTCATCTTGTCGAGAGCTAATTGGACCACATTCATGGCATCAAAACGTAGAGGGCCCAGTTAAGAGACCAAGGTGGCATGTTTCACTGACCATCTGCACCAGTACTATGTGTTGGTTTAAGGTATCCATTAGCAAAAATCCCAAGTGGTGCTTCAATATTGAAATGTTAAACCAGCTACTCAGGGGAGACAAAAAGTCTCCAGAAGCTTGGTTATGTCAAAAACCAGATGTAAAATTATGAGTAGATTCAATTGCTCATACCAGAAATTAACAAAGATGTACTTTTATTCTTTCAACACAAGCACCAGGTTATTTGAAATACAATGCAGGGTTGAGTGATAAAGTTTTAAATTATCTATGTCTTTCAGA
Source organism: Dinomys branickii (assembly GCA_004027595.1). Classification (NCBI taxonomy): domain Eukaryota; kingdom Metazoa; phylum Chordata; class Mammalia; order Rodentia; family Dinomyidae; genus Dinomys; species Dinomys branickii. The sequence continues at coordinate 15,947 of PVLD010008620.1, forward strand.
TTGTTCTAATTGGTATTCCTAAGTATTTAGCAATCAAGATGTTAACTAATGTTCTACACATTCCAATTATGCTCCAAATAATGGTCTTTCCCATATTTCTTTTCTTTTCTGATAATGTTTCTGTTCAAATATTTATTTGTGTCAGAATTATTAACAAGTTAGACAAAAATGAATAGTGTGAAAACTGGAAAATTTCCTTTGTAGCTTTTTAATTAGCTGTTTTAGTAAAATGTGGAAACTATCATATGGTGACATAAACACTTTATGATAGATTCATGATAAATTTCAGGTCAAGTGAAATAATACAAAATAAAATATCTATCAGTGTTCTCTACCTAGTCTATGAAGTAAAGGTAGGATGCTCTTCTTAGAAGTTCCAAAGAGTATATGTACACATTTATAACATTGAGGAATTTTCATAGTGGAGCTATTTACAGATTTTTAAAGAGAAAAATATTAAAAGAGTGATGTCTTTTCCAAAAAGTAACAGTGATACTTATTCTATAAATTTATATTGCATAAGCAACAAATTATAATACAATAATACAGATTTGGTTTTCAAATGATGAAATTCTTAGTCAGGAAAGCATCTGACAGCTATGAACACATCTGTGAAGTTAAAAATAGAACAACAATGACTCTTTCAAAAACCTTGCCAGTTTCATATTTGCATAATATCTTGAAACTGTGCTTTTATTCCAAGTGACATTTTTAGGCCTTATGTTACCTTCTGGAGTAGATTACAGCCTTAGATCCAACCTTGGAATTTTCAACCCTTTTCCTTTCAGGAAGTTTTCCATGTTACTGAGCTTTGTTTTCCTAGATCTATGTCACTCCTAAGTGAGAAATGTTCATGCTTGCTTGGCCTATTGGATGATCTGCAAATGCTTTATCGTAGTATGTATTCAAACCATTCATCCATAGCCCAGTGGAAATATTGGTGATATTTCTCCCTGCAGTCTACCAGTTGTACCAGATTCAGTGCACATTAGAAGATGTTGCCTTCACCAAATCATTACACATTTTCAGGACTTGGTGTCTTTGATGTGGGTTGGCATGGTATTTTCCTTTGAAATATAGCCCTTTGTGTATTCATATTCTTGAGTATGGTGATTTTTGTACATGACTTTTGCCAAGGTTTTGTGGATCTATTGTTCTTCAGCCAGATAGAGAAGGACAGGCTGTGCTAATATTACTTTAATATTATCAAATCATTTATATATGTCAATATTTGTAGAGTTATTGGGAGTATTAATAAATTTTAAGACAAATGACTTAGAAAATTACTTTATTCAGCCTTGATGTATCATTTCTGAAACTAATATAATGGCTGTGTTTTGCCAAGTCCTTAGGCATTAAGACCTCTTCCATCGTACTGCTCAACCATTAGCAGTAGCTAATAATTCTCATACTACTAATGGCTATTAATTAGTAATAGCATTAATGGCCACTTAAGGTCTGGCTGTGACCTCCTTATTTGATCCAAAAGTGAAATCAGATTCTCTGTTTTGGAGGATGCTTTCAACAATTTTAGATAAACTTTCTGCTTATGTCTCACTGGAAATAGTTGAATTATGTTGCTTTGCCTGCAATAAAATGTTGTAAGCAGAGATTTCATTATAAAAATATTAAATCACATGTATATGTCAGTTAACTTTATTGAAAATATCATAATGTTATTGAGTTGAGATCATCAAAGAAAATCTTGGCTCTATGGCTTTATCTCTGTAGCCTCAGTCAACAAATAATCTAAACGTATTCAGGTTACTATAGTTTCCTTGGGATTGTTTCAAAGGTGACTTGGGCACTTGCTGCCTGCTGGGCAGGTGCTCTCTTTAGACTGTGGAAGAATGCCAGCACATCCCAGAAGCTGCCTGTCACATGGACTCCTCCAAATTGGCCAGTTACTGCATCAAGCCGACAAGAAGACTGCAGTAGAATCTCACCTTGTAACACAATCCCATAAGTGACATCCCATTGCTTTGCTAGATTCTATTAGTTAAAAAGAAAAATACGCATGTTTCTCCCATACTTCATGGGAAGAAACTACATAAAGACATGAAAACCAGAAGGTAAGAACCCTTGGGAGTTCTCTTAGGATCTAGTTGTCATGAGCACAAAACATGGGGTGATTTCTACTATGGACAGATTTGTGCCCCTGGTACATTTCTCATATTGAAGCCTTAATTCCCTATGTGACAATATTCAGACCGTGGTTCTTAGGGAGGTAATCAACTTTAGTGGAGACCTTGAGGGTGGGACCAAGCAATGGTGGGATTAGTTCCTGTTTGGGTAGAAACATCAGAGATTTCATCTCACTCTCTACCATTGCAACCACAGCAAGATAGCTGTTCTCAAGTCAGCAAGACAGTTCTCACCGCAAATAATCATGTGGGTGTCTATCAGAATCCAAACTTTAAGAAAAGGGAGAAAATGAATTTCTGCTTTTTAAATCAGCCAGTCTATCATATTGTGTTATGGAAATGCAGAGAAAGCTAATAGTCTTTCACAGTAGTAAGTGAAATGTGGTCCCCAAAATCACAATATCAAATTATAACCTGGAGCAATGAGCTTCTGGGACCCTGCTGGAACACTTTGGGACAATTTATTGTGGGTGTGGCTGTCCTTTGATCTTGGTCACTGGACAGCAAGAATGCTCCATGAATGGAAGATGTTAATACATCCCAGCCGTTCAGTTTTATGCCAAGCATTGAACTTTTTCAACCATGGCTCCTATAATAGGAGATGATAAATCTGCTTCCCATGATTCATGTAATTTTAGGTGTGTCAGTGAAGCCAATCAGTGTGAAAGTGTTTTGAACTAAAACTGAATGATCACGAGAAAGTGAGACAGGGGGTTTCCAGAATTCGCCACAGATAAGATGTTTCCTCTATGAGTAACACTGAAAATAGCCCCCCAAAAAGGTGGAGGTTGGGATGAAGATGACTGATCTCAGAGACGGGATGAGTAATCAGTACACACTTTATCTCTGGCTGGAAAAGAGCAATATTTGGCTGGAGCAAAAGAAGCTACTCTCGGGCCAGTCTGCAAAAGAATGTGGTATTAAGGACAAATTCCTTCCCTCTGTATTGTAGTAGTCATTGTGGGACATTACCATGGGGCAGGAAACATCGACTCAGAAACAGTAAGGGGGAAATAGGGAGAGAAACATCTTGGCTGGAGTGGATGTTGGTCAGCAATAAGGGCAGGCAAGTGTCTCTCTCTCTCTGTCTCTCACTCACACACACACACACACACACAATCACACACACACACACACACACACACACACACCCCTTCAAAATGGTCTACTCCCTACTCTCAGGCTGCTATAGAGAAAAAGTGGTGACTGAAGTTGAGGTACTAGGAACTGGACGGTGATGAAGTTTCTGAAGGATGAAAAGGTAGAATGATGGAACAAATTCTGCAAATGCATGTCTGTCCTGAAGCACCTTTCCCTTTGCCCAAGGGACCCAAGCCCCAACCAGGGACTGCCTTGTTCGTGTAGGCAGTGAGAGGCAAGGCACTCAGGGGTCTCATAGGCATAAAGGGCACAAAGTCAGGACAAAAACTCTTACAGGAGAAAGATGACAAGTGGAATAATCTATTCCACCTTAGACAGAAGTAATAAGAAACAGAGAATACAATTTTTAAATAAACCACATTTCATCCTGAAGAAAGGAGAGAAGGGGACAAATTATGAAGAGGAAAGAATAGCAGTGGAAAGAAACCCCAGTAAGTGATAATGTGCACCAAAGTGATTGTTAGAATAATTAGAAGGTTAAGTCAACTTTATGTACTAAACACAATCTCAAAATAAGGAAGCGGGCTGGAGAGCTGGCTGAGGAGCTCTCTGTGAGGGACACATGTGCTCTTACATGATTTTAGGAAACATATTTCTGCCTTCCAGGAGTATCAGGCACATAATTCAGTGGCTCAGCACCTGCAGGATTAGACAAAAAGATGCAAGATAAAGAGATCAAACAGAAACATAACTAAAGAAAATAATAACACAACAATCTTTTCAATTAAAAGAGATCAGGCTTCAAGGTGAAAGGCTCATGGAGTCACAGCTGTAATATTCTAAGAGGAAAAACAGCTTATGTGTTCTAAGAAATTTCAATGAAACTTAACAATATCAAGGACAAATGTATCTTAAAAGTTTCCATAAATATAAAGGAAATCATTTTTATTGGATTTAGAATTATAGTGACATTAGATTGCATGCAATTCAATATGCAGAAAGATAATGAAGTGATGTCTTTAAAATGTTAACAGATATGTGTGTCAAGAAAATGTCAAAATTTTCTCCAAATTTATAAAACACTTTTGCCTATGGACCAAGAATAATATAGTATAAAAAGCAAGACAAATACAGAGAACATTACATAAGGATATCCTTAAATCTAATTGTAGAAAACCAAAGAATAGAGATAATTTTTGATGTTACATATAACAATTACTGTCTCATTAGAAGCAATGCCAGATAGAAAAGAAGGGAACATATTTAAAGCTTAAAATATCTTTTGCAAGTGGTTCTTTCATAATATTATACCCATTGAAAATATGCTTTAAAGAATTATAGTCAGCTAAGTATATTCTCCTGAAAAATGAGCACTGAAGTATTGGTAGTTCACAAAATCGCACCCCAAAGAGATACTATGCCACAGGATACTGTACCGTGAAGGAAAAGGGTTTCTGTGGAAACCAGGATTTATAGGAAGAAATGAATAGGAATGATGTAGTAAAGAAGTTGGTAAAAATAAAGTAAAATGTTTAATTTTCATTTTTACAATGGGTCAAATAAACACCTATGTAAATGATGCTCCACAAATCACAGCCTCAGGCCAACCAATTGTGCAGTTGTTTTTGTAGGTAAAAGTTAGGTAGAAAAAGACTTCCCAAAGGTTTGATGTAGTCTGTTGCTGCTGTTATGTCACACCCACAGAGGTGAGTGACCAGGTCCTACAAGCCTAAAATATTCAGTGTCTGGCCTTATAACAAAAGGTCAGTCAATTAGTCCATTATTTGAGTGAAAAATTGTACATTAGGATTCTTAATTGTATTTAGAACTAAAACCTTAAGCAGTAGCACAAATGAAGGCCCTAATTTGAATTACAGTGCTGTAAATGTTTAACCTTTGGGAAGTGGGAAGTGAGAAGCGGAAGAGGACCTCAGGGAACCCGTGAAGTATGAAAAGTGACACATTAAGTGATACATGTTGACTGAAAATAGAATTGATAAGTTAAAATTACATAGTTTAAGCCACAGAAAAACATCTAAAAATTATTTTTTAATATTATCAAGGAACTCAAATAAATTGGAATTAGTTAAAATAATCCAGGATAAAAACAACAGATGGTCAATACAAGCCAGGGACAAAGTAAACAGCAAGAAGATGGAAGGCTTTGAGTCATTTACACTAATAGTTCCATTAAGCATAAATAAACCTAACATTCCATTTACTGTCAGATATGGTGGGACTGGATTTATTTGTTTATAAGCACACTAGATTGGTTTTGGTGGTAGCACACCTATATGCCCAGTTACTTAGGAGTCTAAGGTGGGATGGTTGTAAGTTCTAGCATAGCCTTGGCTACTTCATGAGGCCTTCTCTCAAAAAATAAAATAAAAGACCTAGCATTATAGCTCAGGAGAACAGTAGCCCGGGGTTCTCTCTCTGGTTCTCTCTCTGGTAATCTCTTTCCTACACATACACATACATACACATACACATACACATACACATACACATACACATACACATACACATACACACACACACCAAAGGAAGCTATCTAAAAGCTGCTTGCTGTGGCCTACCAGACTCATGCTTAAAATAAAAGACACAAAGACACTGAAAGGCAAAGGAACATGCAACCAAGGATCTATAAAACGGCGTGGTTAGATTATCAGTGAAAGTAGACTTCAAGACATTCAATAAGAGTTAAAGGATCTATTTAATCATAATGCAGTAGAAATTTAGAAGGAAAGTGTAATGTTTCTCAATATGTGTACACCTCATCATAGTTTTGAAAATTCAGAAATTAAAAGAACGCTACAGAAGAAATAGGCTACTTCATAATTTTAGTTGAACACTTTAATACTCATGTATCAGTTACTTTTTATTTTAAAGGAAAAAAGACAATAAAAATGATGCAGAATTTCAAAACACTATAATAGGGGATTAACAATGGTTAATATCATATATATTGTTATCTTCAAATTAGTTGCTCAAATTACAAGATATAGACATGAAAAATTAAACAATATAAGCAAAAAACATTTTTTCTAGTGCACTAGCAGAAATTAGTAGTATAATTATCTTACCTATCTTGTGTATATATCTTTCTGTCTGTCTATCTATCATTTACCCTTTCTTCTTTTCTCCTTTCTCCCATTCCAGTTCTTTCCTTTTGAGCAGTTTCTCATCTCTCAATTTTTGATAGCATTTGAAAACCAAAAAAATCAAAGTTTTAGAAAAGATAGACTATATTATTAAATAAATTGAATGAATGTATATTTACCAAAAATATAGTCCAAACTAGAAACAATACCGTATTTCCAGTCCATATAGAATGCTCACTGAGATGAGTTATATGCCAACCAAACCCTTCTAAGATTTAGTGCAAGGCAAAAATGTTCATCCTAAAGGAAAATCTACTTAAGTCAATAATTAAGATTACTCATATTTCTATCCATAGAAAATGAGTTGTAAGACCAGGACCAAAATCTGCAAATGCTTAAATCCACTACATAAAATGGTATAGTAGTTACACAAAAGCTTCACATATGTTACTGTGTACTGTAAAGAATTTCTAGATCATTTATAAATGGTACAATGTAAGTACTGTTAAATAGTTGTCATACTACACTATTGAGGGAGTAACAAGAACAAATTCTCTACAATTCTGTGCAGATAGTTTTTATTCTCAATATTTTTATCTTTGGTTATTTGAATCCACAGATGTTTAACTCATAAATGTAGTGGGAAATCATAGTAGAATCAAATATTTGATATTGAATGTAGAAAGACTACTTTTAATGACATCAGGATAGTGATTATGTTTATATTTAATAAGTTATGTATGAAATGTTTATTGAGAAATATGAAGTATTGCTAAGGAAAATGAAATAAGACCTAAAGAAATGGTGAACTGTTTTATGTTCATGGGTTGGAAGAATCAATAGCATTTTGATATTTATTCTTTACAAATTGATACATAGATTCAGTACAATCCTAACTAAACTGTGGTCATGTTTTTGTTTATTTGCTTTTATGAAAGTGGACTTCTTGTTCTAAAACTTAAATGGTAAAATAAGGTCTTACTATATTTAGATGCATGCAAAGGAAATGAACAAAGGTATATTAGACCGCAGCCTTTGTTGTAAAGCTACAATAATCAAAGCTTTAGCTTTTGTTTAAAGAACAAGATATGGATCAATGGGCTGAATGCAGAAATCAATCTTCACACGCACACAGTACACATACATGACACGGAGGATTGAAGGTTTTTCTGGGGGTTTTTTTGATACCGGGAATCAAACTCAGGACCTTAGGCTTGCCGGGCAGGCACTGCGCCATGGAGCTAAATTCCCAGCCCTGGATTGATGTTTTTAAAGTAAGCAGTCCAACATATTGGAGAGAAGATAGTTTTCTGAATAAATTGTGCTAGAACAACTGGAGGTCCAAATGGAAGCAATGAATATTTCACGTTATCCACAAGAATATAATTAATTATAGATCAAAGTACAATATGATAAAACTGTGAAATTTTAGATGAGAAAGTTAAAGAAAGTTCACATAATTTTGGAAAAGACAAATATTTCTTAGTAAGCAAAGATACCACTCATGAAAACTTCATTAAAACTACATTAGACTTCATTAAAACTAGACATCATTAAAACTACACCCTTGTCTTCTTAGAAAGTCCTCGTTCAGAAATGAAAAGGTGATCCATAGACTTCAAGAAATTATTTAAACCACAAATATTGGCAAGAGATTTCTATGCAAGTGTTGGGGCTGTGGCTAAGTGGTGGAGCATGTGCTTAGCCTGAAGGAGTTGTGGGTTCAATCTCCATAGCAAAAATATTCTAAAAAGTATAATGCCAAGAGTACATCAATCTTGTAACTCAATAAGAGAAACAGTTCAATTGAGAAGTAATTTAAAATTGGCAAAATAGTTGAATAAACATTTCAAGAGACAGTGTATAACAGACCACTAATTGTATGAAAACCCCTTACCATCATTAACAACCAGAGAAATGAAATTTAAATCACAGTGAGATAATGGTATACACATTGCAACACTAATGCTAAAAAGACTGATGATACCAAGTGTTGATATGGATATAGGCTAAGTGACATTATCATGCACCACTAGTGGGAATGTAAAATCACATCACTGTTTTGAAGGATTTATTGTAATGTTCTCACAAACTTAAATGTGTACTTACCAAATTATTTAGCAATTTCACTCCTGGATGATTACTTAGCAGAAATGAAAATCTGTACAAATATCTATACAGAAATTTAGCACACGGGCTTCAACAGCACCTTTATTTATAATAAGCTCAAACAACTCAAATATCCATTAACAAAGGAAGGATAAACCACTTGTTACCTGCTTATGAAAGGTATTTTACTCAACCACGAAACCAGGAGTTCCTGCTACATATAACATTGTGGATGAATAGAGTTCAAATACAGGTTGCTGAGTCAAAGGAAGAAGGCACAGACAGCATGCCTTTGTGCTTCCATTTATTATGAAATTCCTGTGCAGGAAAAACTAACCTTACTAATAGGAAATGGATTCTTGAAAGCTAGTGCTGATGATGGAAGTTATTGATTGCAAAGGGGTGAGAGATAGCTTGCCACAGTGGTAGAAATTTGATAGAAATTGATCAGGTTACATGATAATATATATTTTTCCCAAACTCACCAAAATATACATTTAAAAATACATTTATTCTAGGTCTGGAGTTGTAGCTTTGTGATACAGGACTTGTCTAATATACATAGGACCCTTGGTACAATCCCTAACACTGATTAATATATATATATATATATCTTCAATAAAATAGTGTCAAGTAAAAGGATGACATTTACAAGCTAAAGCAGGCTTTCAAGTTGAATATCGTAGTATCAATTCATAATGCCCATTGGGAATCATAATTGGTACAATATTTACATGAGATAATTTTTCATAATTTTTTGTTTCTCAAGAAACCTTTGCTCACTTTCCTCTCCATCAACTTCAAAATACTTTATTTAAGGACCCTAAAATATTATTCACAGTATTTTCCTTCCCATGATAACCACTATTATTTTTTCTCAGCCATATTCTTTATTTTAAGAGTGGTTGTTGCACCAATAATGTAGAATGACCTACTATATTGATACTAACGCTAATAGTCAAATGAAAATGGTATTGTGCAGGTTTCAGATGATCATTTCAAAAGAGAGATGATCACTGTTAGTGAATAAGAGAATACACTGATAGTAGCATAACAAGAGAAGGGTTAGGAATCCAAACTGCTTCTCACAGATGTCTTAAATTATTCTGGAGAATGTATTAGATCTAATTTGGGGAGGATCAGAAATGATCTTAAATCTAAAGGCATTTCCTCTGAGAGAAGAGAAACGTCACGGTATTCAATGGCACCGGAGAAGAGCAAACCTGAATGTGGAGATGTACTCGTGTGTGTTAATGTGGTGTATTCAGTATTTCTATCCTTAAGGGCCAGTGAAACACTTAGTATGCTGGGATCTGTTAGTATTAAATTAATCTTAATATTAATTAATATTAATATTAAAACCACTCTGGAAAAGAATCAAAAGATATTTTAATTCAGTCATCAGCCATCTCCCAAACCTCCGCCCATCACCCTGCAGGGGTGACTAACGGATGGAAGCAGCACAGGGGGTGTCCCAGCAGCAGGCCAGGCAAAGTGGTCCAGAGAGAGATTCCCTCCATTCAAGGGAGATTTTGTGGTGGGGTTATACATCAGGAAAGTCTAAAGACTTTCACTTCGAAAATTCTGTTTTGTTTTCAAACCAGAGGCTACAACCCAATTCTCATCATGTTATGTGACTTGAGTGAGCACTACCAAAGGAACTGCTGTCATACATCGGTCTAAAATCTTCCTCTGTTTTTTAGGGACCCAGAAAGATAGGAGTTCCTGGAGACCTGTTTTACAGTCAGAATGAGGCCAATGCTTGTTAGTGCTGTGTTCAAAACAAATACTTGGGTTATAATCTTTTTGCTGTTCTAAGAGTCACATTCACTGGTCTGTTATTTATTTTTACAGTCACAGTGATGCAGTTTCAGTAACTAGTTTCCTTTATTCACATCTAAATCCACTTTATTAACTCAAGTTACATGTTTTAGAGAAAACAAATGTTCCCAGAAGATAAACGGCGTCCCTTCTGGGCTTTTCTCCAATTTCTTTGCATATCTCTCGCTCCCTGCCCAAATAACATTCAACACATTCATATTCAGCGAAGGACCACCTACATGTGTAGCAACAACCCTTGCCAAGAAGTTAATGTGGTCTCTCAGTACACCACCGAACACTCTGTCCTCCTAGCCTGACTGCTGCTGGCTCAGTTTATCCATCTGCTGTCCCTCTGCATACACACCCTAAACAATGGGCCCTTAAATGAGTACTAGGCCTTTGGCCATCTTGTAGCCGTTCAGTTTTAAGAAAATGTATAGCTTTAGGGGAGGCGGAATACATTTACTGGCTGCTTTTTGTATATTCATTATTCCTGAGTTAAATGTTTAATATAAAAACAATTGTAAGTTCTCACTCTAGAGATCCAGCATGTCAATTTTTACACATTCCTGGCTTGACAAGACTTTTGGATAATGATATGACAAGTATTGCTGAGTACTATGCATCAAATCGCAATTTAAATTTTTGAACTCACAGAATACAAAGGAGGCAAGTGGAAGTTCTTTCGTTAGTAGCACTTTATCTGGAAACACACCGCCCTATACTGCATCTGTGTGTGAATTAGGAATTTTAAAAAGAAACTTCTTTATTTATGTCCTTGCAGCCTGTATCCCAAGGCACAATTAGTGACAACAAAACTACAGCATGGATTTCAGCTTAATCTCCTCAGCCAGGCACAAACTTGGTTGTCAACTATACCTAGAGGGATTGAATGTTAGAGTCAAAAGGCTCTGGACAGGCTGCGTTCACAATGCAGCTTTGTACCTTGAAGGTTGCTGACTACAGGATGACCTTCATAAGATTACTAATCTCGCCTTCCATCTTTTTATTTTTTGGTACTGGGAATCAAACTCATGACCTCATGCTTGCCAGGCAGGCGCTTGTTTCACTGAGCTATATCCCCGATCCATCTTTTTAAAAGGCAAAATATTTTGAATAATGTCATCTTGCAGGAGATGATTAATATTAACAAATCACAATGTTTGCAAATTGATTAACATGAAACCTGACCAAAAAAGTAAGAACTAGCAAAAACTATGCCTTAAAATATTTTATTCTTGTTTAAGAGAAAGCAAACATCTTTATTAAGCTTAGGAAGAACTGTTGGATTCCTGAGACTAGCTTCCTCATAATATTTTGGAAGGTGTAAGTAGAATATTTTCTGTTACCATGCAGAACAGTGGAATCAGGCTTACAAAATCATGAATAAGAAGAGTCCATTGGAAAGCACTACACGTCCATTTCACGAGAAGCTCTCCACTGACATGCATATATTTGTTGTATAGGATGGGAAGAAAAATGTCTTCTGAATCTAACATTACAGGGTGAAAAAAAATGAACTGAATCTTTTACGTTACATTGACTCTAAGATTTATCCTGTTTGGACACAGCATATTTCACATTTTTTACATGCTTCTTTGTTCACACTGTAGTTCAGTTATGTAATTCAAATTTACACCAAATTTCCTCACATGGTACCATTATACACATTTGGATGGATCTCCATTTCCATCAATAAAGAGATTTTCCTTAATAACTGGAGGAGAAAAGAAGTTAATCCCAGAAGGGAGAGGAGAAGGCCAAGCAAAGGAATTCAGTGGTGTAAAAGAAAGTTACGTTGTCTGTTCTGATGGTCTCGCTGCATGTGGTCAGTTCCTGTGCTCTAGCTAGCTCGAAGCTGGCGCAGCTGTGCAAGTATTAAACTGTGGACACACAGACGAGTGTGCATGACTGAGACACAGGGCCACACGTATGAGGTATTGTCACTTTTGTCTTTGTGAACCCTTTCCTCTGTCAAAAATGTCCCATTAAAACCTAAACTTTAAAGACTTATGATATCATTTGCATAAATAGTATATCTATCTCCTATTAGTATTTATTCATTCAATTTTATTACTTTCTTTTTTCCTGATTTTAAATGAAATAAAAATAAAAGCATTTTCTTAGGCCACATCTCATAGGTCCCAGGCACAGTAGCTCTAATGCCCAGTGCATAAATCAACCCTGAAGAGTGGAATAGAAATATAGCATTTTCTGAGGATTCTCTGTGTCAGCCCAGCCACTTTCTGCCAAGCTGCTGCCCCTGCCTCCCTTGAGTGTGAACTCAGGGAATGTTAGATCTTCTCAAAACAGACTCCTGGCCAGTGAAGGTGGTGGCGATGATGTCAGTGGTTATCTTTCCCTATGTAGCTTCATGGGCTTTTACCTGGGACCAGTAGAAGTTGAAGCAAGAAAAGAAAGGACTTGGACTGCATGTAAGGAATCCTCTGGAGACTCCCACAAAGAGCCAGAGCAACGTTTTCTGGCTTAACAAAACATGAGTCCTATTAAACAGTAGAGTTTTGACGAGTTCATATATTAAATAATGCATTTTTTTCTATAACTTGTAAAAGTAAGGAGAATAAAGTATAGCTTTTGTGTCCTTTCTGGATCACTTAAGAGTTAGCAATTTCATCTTTTTTTTTTTTTTTTTTTTTTTGTGGTACCAGGGATCGAACTCAGGACCTTGCACTTGCCAGGCAAGCACTTATTCAACTGAGCTATATCCCCAGGCCCAAGAGTTAGCAATTGACTTACTAAATGATTACTAGATACTGCAGGGACTGGGCTCTTCAGCAGAGAATCCGTCGGTGTTTCTTAGGTGTAGGACTGAAGGATGAGCTGGAAAGTATGAGGGTGCTAAGCGTGTGACTAGGCCCACTCTTTGTTCTCTCTGCCTTGGGGATTACACACCATCATATTTCTATGAGGAATAATTTTTTATCATTTCATTTAATCTTGATATACAGTTACGTTAAGGAAGGTGAGACTCAGAGGCTCTGCCCAAAGGCTAAATTTCTTTAACTAGATGACTTAAGTAAACTCTCTTCTTTCTGACAAAACATACATTTGTATCTCTTTGAGGGGTGACCTGCAGATCAGATGCAGGGCCGTGTTTGCTTCGGTTTGGTAATTATGACTCTCTCATTAGCCTTTAAGTATTGCAATTCAAGCCCATAATCACCTTCTGCATGTTTGCTCTCCCCTACGTTTGTGAAGAGAAAAATAAGTTAATATTTGTGAAAGTTCCTTGTGAACAATAGATCCCTATATAAGATTTAGATATCATTTTCCTCTCTCGAGGTTTCCCTTGCTCTGTACATCCATGTTTGTCAGGGTACATTTGAAGAGAGCAATTTTTAAACACCGAAGTCGGATTCATTAATTGTGTATGTATCTCTATTATTTCATAAAATGCAGTAAATGAAGGCCTTTGGGCTAGATCAACGGTATAAAACAAAAAGGAAAATTGAGGTATTTGTTTCTTCATCCTCTTTATAGAAATTTATTTTTCAACAATAGTTACCCATGTTCATTTCTAGGGAAGCTCATCAGATTCTTTTTCTTTAAAACAAATGTTTTGATACATGCAACGTTTACTTAGATATTTTTGAAATTAAATTATTATATTTTTTATTTCCAAACATTAGGTCCTAGGTAATTTCTTATTTACGTGGCAAGTATGAAAGCTTATTATTTCTTCAATACAAATGAGTTGTTTAAATTGTTAAACCAGCTTCTAAATGAAGCTTTATGGCAGAAACAAAGACATATTACCATATTTTGCATAATTTATCTGGAGTTCATTGAAGGTTTTAGAGCAAAAAGGTAACTCACTTAAGTGAAAATGTTATTCTCCAGTAAATACATGTGTTTATACATATGTATTTGATGTGTAAGCCAGTAGTACTGGTATACATATTTTGTTTTTTATTATAATACCAGAAAGGGTCAGAGGTGACTCAGTTGTGCCAAACATTGGTTTGTTCAAGTCTGAAGGCAGGAATTGTGAACTTTTTTAAGTGAGTAGGTTAAAAATTACGTCAAGTTCTTATGCTTATTAAGACTTAAAGTAACTTGTACAGATCTTCCTAGGGAGATTCTTTTCTATTCTATTTTCTATTTTGGAGGGAAGTGCAATGAGGGATTGACATTTGTGAAACACATTATTTATCTATCCCTGATAGGTCTTTTTTAATAGCCTGATCAAACAACATTTTTAAAAGTTTGTAGTTTGATCCATTTGAATCTCTGGAAATACCTATTTATCCTTTTGTGTTCATGATTATCATTTTGAGAAGCAAAATCCCAACTTAAAGAGTCCTTACCATTACCAAAACTTATCTAACTTACACTATTATTTTACTGATTCTATTGTTTATTAGCTATTTAATGTTAGTCAGAATCTGAATTTCATGACAAAGCTTTATGCAAATTACACCATGGACTCTTCTGAAAAGAGTTCATAATTAGGGAGAAATTTTACAGTGGGAAAGATACTGGCTTCCCATTGATTGCATTTGATAAGATCTTGTGTGACTGCAGTAGTTACTAAGCCAGGTTACATGTGAAAACCCTGCTTAGTTGCTTATTCCGGTATGAGTGAGCTGTTTCTTAGCAATCAAGAGCTAGAAACTTAGTGAACTGCAGTCTTAGAATCTGAACATCATGTTCACGGTTTCTGCCTTCTAGGAGTTGGCCGGGAGGCCATATCTTCAGCTTTATTTTAATGGTTTTCGGCCTCTTATAAGTTAAGGACATTGTTAAAATTTTGCTATAGAAAGATGATTCTAGGAAAGTGTTCATTCTACATGTCAAATATTATAAAATATCTAAGTTTAGACAATTTAGGTTTAGACGATTTCCTTTAGTTAGAAGATTTCTGGAATAGGAATTTCTGTAAACGTTTTTCCTTTAAATAGCTAATGATTTAAAAGGTATCTGTAACAGAAAGTTGGATTTTATGATCAACTACTGTTCTTATGTGAAAATAAATTACTGAGGTAAACTATAAAAAGGCTAATTTAATAGTTGTCATACATGTCTAAGTGTCTTCCTTCAGTTTTTCTAATTAAGAAAATTGGTGTCTCAATATTTAATTACTTAGTTATCACAATATGTGCTAATGCATTTTAATAAAAGATGAAGTATAAGATATCTCATCATTATACCACGATATTTCTTCTATGTGATGTTTTCTCTCAGTGCATTTTTGAAGGCTGCATTAATAATATTAATGAACTAATACAGATAAGAATGACAAGTAAGACACCAAAATGCATACTAATTGAGTTTTGTCAACTTCTGGGTTGTATACGCAGACATTACCCATTTTTCTCTATATCACTTTTTTTTCGTTGAGTGATACACTTTGGTGTCCTATTGCATTTCCTTGGAACTTTTATCCATTCAAATAAGGAATTAATGGAAATTTTTGTTAAGACTTTCATGTATATGAATACAATTAAATTGACATTACCATTTGTCCTAAAAATAGTAAAAATAGAAAATGGGAATAAAATACATTTTTACATTAAAATTGGACATGATGAAATAGTCTTCCAAGGTATTAGTAAAATTGGCTGTACTTATTTGAGTATTCTGTTTTGAGAAACTATTTCCATGAGTAAAATTAAGATTTTTAAAACTATTTTCCAATTCCTAAAATTTCAGTCAGTGTCCTTGTGATGGCAGTTCTGTCATTACATTAGGGACTTGAATTATTCTATCCCAACCTCCATTCCAACAAGTATTTCAATGAAAAAGCTTAGGTGTTTTGGTTTTTAGTTAAACCGATGTCCTCCAGACTCTTCCGTGATGGCCAATGTATATGAGAAGTGTCTGCTCTTGGGGCTTATAGTCTACTTTCATGTTTAAAAAGCAAGAGACAGTAAAGTAATTCTAGAAACAGTTGTAAAATATTCTTCAGGCAGTGGATGGAGGTGATATGGTGTTCTTAAACTAATTTATTAATTAATTTGTTGAAATGAAGCAAAATATAAGGATATTTCTTAATAATCTTGAAGAAGAAAAGAACATATGATTGTTACTTAATGTGACAAATGTAATCTTGAGGTTAAGACATTGTTATCAGACAAAGTCTTGTAAAATTAGCAGACAAAATAAATGCTTCATTTTGGTAGTTTTCTTCTAAGTGCTTTTCTATTTTCTTATTTATGTTTATTTACTGATTAGCCAGAGACTAATGCCCACAATATCAAACAAGATATGACAATAATTGACTTTTTAAAACAATGACATTGAAAATCCTTTACAATTTGTTCAGATAACTTTTCACAGGTATTGCTTGAATCACATCTGAAGACTTGCAATTGGTCCTCAGTTTTAATCAAATGTAGGAGACAAAATACATTCTATTAGAAGGATTTGAGATCATTTGTGAATATCCGACTATTGGAGAGATATAGAACTTCCCAGTCTTAATTTTCTGCAACACCGTTTTCTGTCTTTGGATTTTAGACATTCACGAAACAGTTACTGGAATTAATACTGAGAATTACAATAGCAGGGTTAGTTTTGAAAATCGTTAAAATAGAGATTTAACCTGTCAACTCATTTTGTAATTAAATGAAATTTGCATTTGTAATATTTTCACCCTCTCATATTATGTCATCACAGACCATACATGCTTGTAGACAATGTGTGCACATCTGAAGGAATTATTAAGTTAGATGCTATTTATGTGTTTAGATTACTTAGAACACATTCATTTGAAGTCAAGACTCAAAGCAAACTTCGTTTTATTTATTTTACTACTTAATTATCAAGTTAACCTCAATGAAAAATGACATACATATCTCTCAGCCATTTTATAATTTAGTTAGTCATTTTCCCTAACAAAATGACCTATATTGTCAAAACAAGCTCAAACAAATCATAGGTCTTTTACAATCTTCACTTTTAGCACCAATTAGCAGAGTATGCAAGGAAAAAAGATGCCCTAAATCTAAGCGTGTTTATCTAAGAGGTTCCAAATCCATCAGACCCAGTTTCCTAATATTCCTTTTTCTTTCTGGACAAGTTTTAGGACACAAGTGGTTAATCTACCTGGTTCCTAAGGGCCAGCTGATTCAGGCTGGGGGCTTCTCAGTGTTTCTGCTCCGCTGGGCAAATTCTGCCTGGTTCCACTCTTCATATTCGTTGTAGCTCCTAAAAGTATAAACTGCAATATTTAAAGTGAGCAGTTTGACCTATAGGTGGAACATATTAAAGCCATTTTAGACCCAAACCGTGTAAGAGGAGTTCTTATTCAAGCCCTTAATGACAATACTGGGCACTGTCAGCCTGCAACAGCTTCACATGAACACAGTTTAGCAAACTAGAGTGCAGGAGCCAAACCCAATCTGCAGACAGTTCTTGTAGGGTCTGTGAGCTAACACTGTTCTCGAGTTTGAAGAATTAGGGCAATTCCCATTTCTATAAATGGGCTCTTTTCTTTTCAAAAATGCTTTAAAATTTTATTTTATTTTGACATTGATGGATATAATTGTGTGTATGGATTGTACGTCACATAATATTTTGAAATATATATTATGTATATACATAGAGAGAGAGAGAGAGAGAGAGAGTAGTCTAACTAAATCTGGCCAACTAATATATGCATTACTTTATACAGTCCTTTTATTCCTCTTAATATAACTCAATTTCATTAACTTGAAGAAAAAGTAACTGACTCCACAAATTGTTATTTTTCTTCTATGTGGAGAAATGACAAAGATTTGCCTATATTTTAGAAATATCATTAATAATCTGGATTAGATGGTCTATGTATGTAAAAGTGTGATGACTCTGACCCTCAAATCACTTAATGATTGTTTAGCTTTTTCTAAAGATCCATGCAGGCTACTGCAATTCCTATGATTTTTAGAAAGCCTTTTATAAAAATCACTGTCTCATCAGGTTTTTTTTTTCAGCTTGCCATATATTTCAATAGTTACTCTTGGATCAGTACACAGTTGAGAAGTTTACATTAGATTTGTTGTTTTTGTAGTTTGCCCGTGTAGTTTTGTAAAGTTTGCTGTCACTGTATTTTTTCTCACACTGGGTAATGCATATAGGGACATGCATTATAAAAATCCTTTCTCCCACTTCTGGGAGTATTGCTTAAAATATTTTCAGAATAACTAAATTCTAGGAAAAATATTTGACATCTTACTATATCAGACAAGATATTTCATAACTCATCACTGAGATGTTCTGTCTTATTCAAGCATTGTGCCAGCCGTTATAGCAATGCCAGGTGACACTCTCCCTGCTCCCCAGTGGTACCGTTTGGCAAGGAAAAGAGTCCTGCATGTTGTTACCATACCATGTCCTGTAGTAGTTATGCAAATATCATCTCCACATGTGGTCATGGCATATTTCTTTTTTTCTTTATAGTCCTGTGAACCATTCATGTGTTTCTGAGGAATGTCTCCTCTCCTAAGATCAATAAAAAGGTTACATAAATCCCCTTCCCGCAAACCCACCTCTGCACCTCCGCCGTAACGCTTTTCTTGGTAGGAGAGTATCAGCCATTCTTTCCTAAATATCCCCATGGTATTTGTCTGCATTTCTTTATTGTATGACTTGAATTGTTTTAATCACACTTCATTTGGAAAATATATTTCATCTTGCTATTATATGATGTCTAATATTGGGGTTCCTTGGCCTATTCGGTCACACACAATGGGACATTTTCTTGTGTTTTGTAATACCTGATTTTGGTGGAATCAAACTTGAAACTCGGTGGAATTTGATTTGGGGGAATTCACTGCACTCCAGGCGGAGGGCTTATCTTTCAGACCAGTGTGGCTTTGGCTCTCCTCACATACTCCAGCGGTATCACTAGTCAACAATGTGTGTGTGTGTGTGTGTGTGTGTGTGTGTGTTAGCCCATGTATATATGTTACTTTCCTATACTGGGAAGAGGGAGTCTGAGGTTATATCGCTCACTGATTTTGGTTATATGTGGTGGCCTCATTTCTAACATTGCATCTTAAACTGTTGCATTAACAGCAACTCCTTAGGCACAAAAATCCAGCTCACAGGGATACAAAGACCAGCAATGAGGTTTTTCTCTTCAAACTCTCATTAACTATCTGGTTTTCAGTTCTCTGTGCCTTGACCTCTAAGGAATTTCTTTTCTTGTTTGCAACTTAGATACACCTCTAAAAAGATGTTGGGTATAGTTTCATTCTCAGCCTAAAACTTTAGGTTTGCTTTTTGTTTTAGTTACTCTGTTGTACCAAAAGTATTTCACAGTTACTTGATTCTGTGAATTCTTCTTTTCTATATTATACAGCCTGAGATAAAGCTGAGATGATTTTATTTATTTGAATTTTGGTTGGTACCTTAATAGCTCTTCAATGAAGCGAAAAAAAAAAATCAATAGATACTCTTTACAAATGCAAACACACCCTACCAATCTTTATTTTTTTTTGGTGGTGGTACCAGGGATCAAACTCAGGAGGACCTTGCACTTGTCAGGCAGATGCTTATTCCACTGATCTACATCCTCAGCCCCTAAATCTTTTTTTCTGAACCAAATATAGTTATTTTGTATATCTATCTACACCTAGTTTCCAAAACGGCAAATGCTTTCAAAAATCAGAATATATTGTCTTGACTACAATTACACACTTGTCTGTGTTGACATTATTAAAGTCAACTCATAAAGCCAAGTACATGTAAAATATTTTTAATTTGGATAATTGTTTTTAGGTTTTAGCATTATGAATAAATTATATCTTCAAACCTCAATGTAATGATTTTTAAAAGCCTTATTCAACATACAACACAAACGTTTTTGTAGATTCTATGCAGCAAATTCGGTTACCCAATTTTTCTATCCATATATTTTAAGAATATATTACACTTCAAGTTTTAAATATAATCATGCATAATGTATCTAACAATTATTTCCCAGTTTAGACAGAGAAAGTAGTTCTAGGTCAGTTTATATAAAAAGATTTAAACTGGAACAGTACTGTACTGGATAAAAATAAACCTAGAATGTGAGAGTAAGAGAATTTTCTTAGTATTATTGCTAGAAGTAGAAGAAAAGTGTCTAAGTATAAAAAAGAAGAAAAACATGTTTTATGAAATCATTCTCTGCTCAACCAGCAGATGTCTAATTTGATCGTTAGAACCTAACATTATTTTAAGATACTTCCTTGGTAATACTATGCTTCTTACAAATGTACGTACACAAACATTAAGTATGATTGACACTAAAATCAGAGAACAAAGTTCATCTGTGCTTTGTAAGATTGTAAGATACATTATACATAATATACCAATGAAATGAAGTATTTTTCAGATTTTTCCAGAAGAAAACTCAGTCAAGTGTTCTTTGAAATATAAATAAGCAAGTATATAACCATAATTGCTTAAAATTATTATTATTTTTGTTGTTGTTGTTTTTGCGGTACTGGGGATCGAACTCAGGACCCTGTGCTTGCTAGGCAAGCGCTTATTCCACTGAGCTATATCCCCAGCCCCCTTAAAATTATTTTTGATAGTATTTATTAGTAGTTAAACTATTCATCATATAAATCATTCTTTACTCCTTTAACTCTAAAGTCTATAATTCTAAAGTCTATAATTCCACTAAAATAAAACCTTATGTCTTAAATGTTATGACTCAGGAACAAAATTTGTACTAAACCTTATTGTATCTGATTATTCATTTATACCTTTCATGTATCATCACTCTCACCACTCTGTCTCTAAATTACTTTATCTGTAATTTGAAACTGTCAGTCTCTAACATACTTTTAAAGTTCCAGAAAAATTATCACATATGACTTATAGAACAAATGACAAATTGTTTTAAAAATATATTAGAAAGGATTATTTATTATTATTATTATTATTATTATTATTATTATTAGTGGTACCAGAATCAAGCTCATGATCTCATACATGCAAAACAGGCCCTGAGCCACTGAACTACATCTCCAGCCCTAGAAAAGATTTTTAATAGTCTGCAATTAACTATAAAGATGATCGTGGAATTTTACGGTAAGATTAGACTACTTGGTAACATTTAAAAGTGGTTTAGATTGGAAGTTAATTACTGCATTACCTTCAAAATAGGTGTTGATCAACAAATTCAGGTCATTCAAAAGATCATGAAGATCTTTTTTGGTAACTTTGGAGTCAAAGCGTTCAACAACCTTGAAGGTAGTCATTTAGACCAACAGGTTTCCTAGGTTTATGACGGTTTACACATATGAAGTGCAGCCAGATAACTCCCTGGCAGCTAATTTAAAGTACACAACACAAGTGTGTCCTCCATTGTGTGTCCTCTTTCATTCTGACCCCGTGACCCTGGCTCTTGGATCAAACATGGTGCTGCCAGCCTGAGGAGGAAAAAGACCAAAGAGATGTTTCTGCAACCCTAGAATTGTTTGTGGTGTCTTTTGTTACACAGACTTGGAGATAATTTTTAGGAAAGGAAGTTTAGACTCCTTAAACTATTTCAAAATGCATGACTTGCCTTTTCTGCTTCAAATAACTTAGGATACTTTTAATGTATCTTGACTTCCTTGGCCTCACTATAAAGATAAATTCATACTTACACATACTTGCCTGGGTGGAACATTATTCTTTACAATAAATGTATGATCTTTTGAGAGAAATACTTTCACAAGGTCATGAGATAATTTGGAAGTATTAGTTCATTCTATTTAAGCAACATTTAATCTGAATTTAAAATGATGAATCAAATACAACTTGACAATAAGACACATTTCATCACACTATACTGATTCGAGAATGAAAGATGCTTTAGTGACCACATCTGGAATACTACCTGTCTTACTCTACTAAGTGGCTACTTCTGCTAGGTATTGACTAAATACCTTTACTGAAGGGGATTCACGGTCTACTCAGCTAGGCCATTCCTTATTCAAAGATAAATCCTATAGTATTTTTAAAATCACATGCTTCTAATAGTCACTAGTATTCATCTTATTCCATAGTGAAATTAACATTTAATCCGGGTTCCTTCCCTGTGATAGTTGTTAAGCTCTTAGTAAACCATTTGCCGCACTTTTGAGAACTTTGTTTCATTTTCTAGGTTTAGTGTTTCCTAATTCTGACTCTGTCTCTCCTTATTTTTTGAATGTATCATTCTCTGTGTTAGGAAAGCATGACCCTTTGCTGAGACTTGTTTCTACTGTGTTTCCTTCTTGGTTGAGTAAAAGTCATGCAACTTCCTCCTCCCACGGTGGGGGGAACCACTAGGCTCTCACCTCCCCAAGTCAGTTGAGATGTGACTTTCCTAAGGAAGCACTGTGCTTCCATCAATCCGTTAACCGGCTCATTAATATATTTTTAGATATTAGGTCCTTTTGTTTCTTCACTGTGTTTTGTTTTGTGGAGCTGATGATCAAACCCAGGACCTCATGTGCACATCCAAGTGCTTTACCTCTGAACTCTACCCCCATCCTTAGGTATATATTTTATCCAAAACCCTTAGTTCCTTTTTTTAGCTACTAGCAAATGCATCGCCTCAATTACACGTTGAGAAATTTGTTTTCAAATACATTTGTCACATGCATTTTGGCCAATTCTTCCACTTAGTATATTGTTTTTGTCTCATCTGGACTTTACTTTTAAGTGTTAGAACATGAATTTGTGCTATTACTTAGTAGAAACTAAAATGTCATGTGAGAAAAAAATAAAATGAGTGAATGACTCTTTTCTAGAAACTTTTAAAATGTGGGATTCTTTGTATGTGATTGTTAATTCATTTTCCATTCAACTCCTTCAGGGAACATTTTTTTAAAGGCACCCAGTGTTGCTGTAGGGGACTTGGCCAAGTGTCACTACCGTTCAGATGTTTCTTCAGCATAGTTTCAGTAGTAAACCCATCAAACTCTGAATTCAGTTCATCTGACATCATTGGTAATACTCTCCAGGGTAGCAGAGACCATTGTTTCACATCTTAATGTTCAGAATTTGTCCATTCCTTACTTTATAAATTGTCATGTATCAGCTCTTTCAAATGACAGCAGATGTACACTGACTGGGGATGAAGACATAAGCAAAACCAGGTAAAAGAAGTTTGTAAACATGGTGAGAAACTCAGGAATGCATTCAATGTTTAATAGAAGACGCCACAGAAAACATGCAGAAAGAGTGATGGTAAATAGACAATTTATCAACTTATTCAGTGACAATTGCAAAGACTTGCAAAGCTATTTGCGCACTCTGAGAAAATGTAAGCAAGTTCCCTGAGGAATGAGGCCATACCTCCCCATTCACTGTATCTCTTAATTCCTCACACAGTACTTGGCATTTATTAGGCTCTCAGTAAATATTTCTGAGTTACTCACTGAGTTTATTATTAGTAATAAAAGTCTATATTTTAGAATTTTGAAGTTGGGTCTATAACTCCAAGCAGTTTGCAGAGTTTTCATTTTGCATGTTGGGGCAAATAATTGACATGGTTTGTACATGTTATGTCAGTTCTGTGGACTTAATATTTCTTTAAAATCTAGAGGGCCTCCTTTTATTTTGCTCAAATTCTGAGAAGAGGTTGAGTTAAAAGCAAGCTTTAAAGTCAAGATGAAGAAGATTCCATAAGATATTTTGAAATGCTGTAAGGCTGTATGGATTAATAGCAAGGGTGGCATTAGTCCAAGGCTAAACTGAGAGCTGTGGGGCAGCTATACCGAGAGAAATGTTTTTTGGGTAAGTTTGTGGTAGTCATTGTGCAAGGTTGCCCTTGTGGTGTACTCAGTTGTGAATAGTTTCAGCAATGCTGCATGGGAGTCCCCCATTCATAATTGCCTGCTTGGGGGCCTGGTACTTGATAAAAATGCCTCCATTTTCATTCTGACTTCTATCACGGGTTCTAGTTTAAGGTTCCCATTTATTGACTGAAGCACAGGTCATTCAAGAAGTTTAATGTTCACTATTTTTCAATGGGAGCGGTCATTCTCTTTCTCATACATTTGACCTGGGGGCAGCACCTTTTGCTTTCTTGCTGTAACACATTTTGTTTTGCTTTCTTCCTACTCAATGGGTTTTCATCTCAGGAATTTATTTGGTTCTTGTCTCTCCCACCACTCTGAACTGTGAGGTGCCCCAGTGCTCAGACTTGAGTCTTTTTCTGTCTATTCCCATTGCCTTGGTGATCTCATCCTTTAAGTGTACACTCTATCTATATGCCTACAGTTACCAAGGTAAGCCCTCAAACTTGATACTTCTGGACTCCAGAACAGCTACATTTTCTTGCATAGTTGTTGCCACTGAAATCACTCAATTGTTCAAATATTATTTCCTGAACTTCCCTTTCCCAATTCGATCCACCCATAGCTTTCCTTTTTAGTTGATTAGAATTTTATGACCCAAGATGCTCAGGCGTCAAACCTTGGAGTCACTCTTGATTCTCCTTTTATTCACACGTTGCTCCTTCAAACAACTCTGGCCACATCTACTCTGAAAACATACTGGGACACTGATTAGATTTTATTAGTATGACTTTTCAAATGGAGTAATCACCTGTGAGACCTACAGTAAAAACTTGTAACAGCGCCACAGATAATAACAAGTGTGTTTAAAATCATAAATGTCAGCCTTCACATCTAAGTACAATTTCTGTTTGCAGGAAAGGCCTATGCTCCAGAATTCTTCTATGATACCACCAATCCCGTGTGGCAGAACAGGCACCGCGTTTATTCCTACAGTCTACAGTGGACACAAATGAACCCTGATGCAGTAGATCGGATTGTCGCATACCGTTTGGGTATCCGGCAGGTGAGAAACTTAGCCAATGTCTTTTTGTGGGTGTGCGTGAACCTCTGTGACTATTTTGCCGCTATAATTTTTCTAACCATGGTGCATCAATTACATCAAATCAAACTGTATTTTCTATATCAATGATAATACTGCTTCATACAAAGTACTCTGGATTAGATACACAACTTTGAAATTAATTTATTAATTTTCTACTGTTGCAGCAAATATTTCATGGCAACATTTTCTGAGCCTGCATACATCTTCATCACTAGATATGCTTGGGAAATTATATGGCATAATTGCTACCAAAGGGATTTATTTAAGATGTTCTCACACTTACCTACACTATGTCATTGTTTGCTTTGTTTATTAAGAAAAAAAACCTTAAATATTTTTACTTCAAAATATATATGTAGCGCTTAAAAGTTATTTTAATATGTCTGAAGATTATAAATACTTTAGTAAATGAGAAGAAATACTAAGGAGTGTTTGTTTTGTTTTTTTTTACTGTAGCAGAAGAAGAAAGTTTGTGTGGGTACATTTTTCTTTTTTTTTTTAAATGAACTGTTGTCAAACTGACTCATCCTTTGTTGGTATAAATAGCATTTTAAAAATTTAAATGTACTTTTTATGTATTCCTCGTGGTCTCGTGCTAGATAACATATTATCTAGGTCACCATTTCAGCATTACAAAACATTTTTATGATTTAGTTCATTTCCATTTAATCTATTAGCTCTCCATTGCAACTCCGTATTATCCAAAGATTTTCAAAGTGTGTGTTGCACTTGCTGAACTAAATCACAGAATAATATTTTTAGTGGAGACAGTAGAAAGGACAAAACTTTCTTGGAGAAAGGTTGATCAGGTTCCTTCAATCCGTTCAACTGTTCTTTCCTACAGCCATTTTCTTTCCTTCTTCCTTAAAATGTTAGAATGAAATCCCCCTTAAAATACATGTTTCAAATAAAGATGCATTGTAAATCGAATAGTCTGATCCTTCCTGGTTAATAATCTTAACAAAGAGAGAGAGTCTGCCCTAGCGAAAACATCTAGAATTTCATAGTCACTGCCTCCTTGTCCAAGGGTTCAGTGCTCATCAATCCTGAAGACCACAGTGGAACACCGAGAAACTTTCTCTCCCGTTGTCCCTCATTTACACGGATCCCGCGTAAATCAGAGTAAATCTCAAATCCATATTAAAACGAATTGGTCTACTTATTCTAACTTGATAATTTTCCTTGATATGCAAGACAAAAACAGTAACAACAACAACAACAACAAAAAAAACCCAGAAACCAGCAGTTCTTTCTCCTCTGATGTTAGGCTCATTTCTTTTTCTTTTCTTCACACAACTCGTATTTTTAAACCTTCTGTATTTGGAGCACCCTAAAGGCTTCTTGAATTCTCACACCTCTCAATTTTTAAAGCCCTTGTTACATTGTTTATTCATTCACATTCATCTTTTATTTTTTATTTTTTTTTATTATTATTTTTTTTTTGCAGTACTGGGGATCGAACTCAGGACCCTGCGCTTGCTAGGCAAGCGCTTATTCCACTTAGCTATATCCCCAGCCCCCACATTCATCTTTTATTACACATTTTAATCTAAGGCCATAAGACCGTATGCTCTTTTTAAAAATAATTTATTTTCTTTACCCGTTTCCCATTATTTTCTGACAGAGGTCTGTTTACAGTGTTAGAATCAGAACTTTATCTTTAATTTCTCACTTTGTCCTTCAGCTGTATTTCCTTAAAGCTTTTAGGTAAGTTGTCATCACGTTCCAAAGGCTGCCTGTTGTGTGGCTGTGGAATTCAGCCAACTCTTCTCCTTGCTCCTCTTGCCTATGCTTCAAAACCTTTGTTCCAACCCAAAGTCGCGGTATGTGCAGAACCCCTCTCTGTAGCCAAATGTAGCAGAAGTGTAGTAACAAATGAAGTCTCTCCACTGTCAGAGTACCAGGGTGATGTTAGCAATTAGCACCGCTCTCTAGAGAGAACGGAGTAAGTAAGATCCTTCCTTTCTGTCTGTATTTTATATTCACCGTTAGCAAACTATCTGCTGTGCTACTTTTTGCTGGGATTCCTATGTTCTTTTTCAATGACAATTTCTCTAAATATTTTGATTTTGCTTTTCTAACACAGTCATCTTCTCTAAATTCTTGGGTTTACGTTTCTTAATTGTGAACCTAGTTTAAACCTCCCTAATACACAGTGAGTCATATATTCCTATCACCTTGATATTCATTTTGAATGAATTAGACACTATTCTCCTATTCGTCCAGTTTAGAATAAATTTTGTATGTGTGTGTGCATATATGTATGATCATGTACACAGGAAACATGCATCATATATATGCTATATAATTTTTCATGTATACAGTATGTAAATTTCCTTTAATTATGTTATTAAGATAACAAAATGCAGGCATAACTGATTTCGAAGTGAGACTAGGCAACCTAAGTATATCATTTTTAATTGTAGAATTTTGACCATGTTTCTGAATATACAAGCTTGAGATCTTGTGATAAATGGAGGCTACTGACACCCGTCAGGCAGATGGAGTGTACAGTTCAGGATTTCCCTCACTTGCTTGACAGCCAGGTATTCTTCAACAGGGCTCTCTTCCCATAGATATGTGTGGCCATCTTTATACTGATAGGCAAGTTTATGTAAGGGTTTTCAAAAAGAGTATCTTAAGAGTTTATCACGTCTTATATCTTTACTATTTAATTTAGTTTAGTTTAGCATGGACACCATGTCTGTGTTACTCTTGGCTTTGATTTTTACAAAATAACTTCTAGACACTGTTTTCACTGTACTTTTATTGTTATTTGAAACTTGTTGTCCTCCAGAAGACCCATTTTGCTCATTCACATGTTTGCTTCCCATTTTAATTTTAGGTTTGGTCTTTTTCTTTAAATCAGTGAGTCCACTGTTCATACTGTACTTTCCAGATTTTGCTAGATGCAGCTGTCTTCTAGGAGAATACATTTTTGGTGCTATGAACCAGAGCCCCAAGGCAAATTCTTTCCCTTGCTCAGTTTTTGAAGCTAACGTCTTAGTTGTCAAAGTGTCAGTTTTCTAGGTTTCTTTGTTCTTAGGCTTGTCTTTTACATTTGCATATTCTTCACTCTAGGATGCTTTATTATGATGGTCTAGTCTAACTGGTAAGTCAGCTTAGTATATGTTCCTATGGAAGAGATGTATCTTTTGGACATGTTTCCAGAAAGAGTAATTTTTTTTGAGAGAGAAGCAAATGGTTACCATTTGTAGGTACAATTTTTTATATACATGATGATCACCTTCATCATATAGAATTTGTACTTGTGTATGTTATATCTCAATTCCGTTTTTCCCAGTCCACTTCCCTCTCTTCAGTCCTTGCTCCTCCTTATTTACAGGAGCTTCGCTTCCATTTACTCCTTCTTTCCTCTCATTTTTGCTCCCTTCCTTTACTGTTCCCCTCTCCCTGGTCCCCCCTCTCATTTGAACAGTTTCTTCCTATTTTACAATGTCTAGTATACATTTTGATCCTTATTTGCACTTTGAGTTTCTCACACAAGATAACAGTGTGATATTTATACATATGTGTCTGACTTATTTAAGTAAGAGTATGGCTTCAAGATGCACTCATTTGCTGGGCATGATGGCACATGCCTGTAATCCCAGCACTCGAGAGGCTCAGGCGGGAAGATCACTGTGAGCTGGAGACCAGCCTGGGCTACAAAGTGAGCTCAAGGCCAGCCTGAACTACATAGTGAGACCCTATCCCAAAAAGACAAAAAAAAAGATTCACTCATTTACCTAGAAATATCTCAAGTTTATCCTTCTTTATGGCTGAGTAGTACTCCACTGTATGAAAAAAACCACATCTTCTTTATGTATTCATCAGTTGATTGTCTTTTAGGCTGCTTCCAGTATTTAGCTATTACAAATGGTTCTGCTATGAACATGGGCGTGCATATGTCGCTGTGGCACGATGCTCTTAATTCTGTTGGAAAGATAACAAGAAGGAGACTAGCTGGGTTGAATGGGACCTCTTCTTTCAATTTTTTGAGGAATCTCCACACTGATTTCCACAGTGGTTGCACCAGGCTACACTCCCACCAACAGTGGGGAAGGGTTCCCTTTTCTCCACAGCCCCTTTAGCATTTGTTATTGGTTATTTCTAAGGTGAGATGGAATCTCAGCATTGTTTTAACTGGGATCTCTTGCATGACCAGTGATGTTGAACAGTGTTTTATATATTTATTTGCCATTTCTACTTCTTCATCTGAGAAGTCTGCATTCATTTCTTGCAATTTTTGGATTGGGTCTTTAAATTTGGGAGCTCTGAGTTTTTTTCAGTTCTTTGTATATTCTAGATATTAATCCTTTGTCTGAGGAAAATCTGGCAAAATTTTCCAAAACAGTTTTTACCCTGTCTATATGTTGTCTCTTTGCTGGTGACATTTTAGCTGTACAAAAGCTCTTAAAGAAGATGAAATCTCAGTTGTTGATTCCTTCTCATAATTTTCCTGTGATCAGGATTTTGTTTATGAAGTCCTTTCCTAGACTTGTGTCTTCCAGAACTGTATCTATTCTTTCAGCAGGTTTAGGGTTTCTGTTTTAATGTATTTGACTTAGATATTTTTCTCTAATTTCTGAGACAAAATACCTGACACCAAAAATTAGGGAAGGAGCGGTTTATTTATCTTAAAGATGGTGGAGATTTCAGTGCATGTAAAACTCCTCCAGTGCAGGGTGGTATGGCGCAGGTGCAACTGTTCAAGGATGAGGAAGACAGCAAAAGAAACAAAGACACAAGGTGGGGGTGTGGCCTTTTTCCCTCCCTTACACTGTATGAACACTGGGAAGATGTAATACTTACACTGTGCTCTCCTCTAGCACAGGCCAGAATGTTTACAAAGTAAGGACCCTGGACCCCTGGTGAGTCACTTAGTTAAATTTACAAACCTCTGAAGTTGACACAATGAACAACATCCTAGAGTAGTAAGGATGTAGAACTGCTGAGTTACTTAGTTAAGCTTCTAGACTTCCCAAAATGACAGGATGAATAAACCATAATAGTATTGTTCTACTCAGCCAGTGTAACCTGGAAGGTGATGTTTGTTGATTTAAGAAGAAAAAACAGCATGTATACACACTTTTTTCCCCACTACCTTACTTTTTACGTTTAGCACTTAAATGAAAATATCGTTACATGCAAAATGAATTCAATAAGCTGTATTTATTTCAATAAGTAATTCATACTCAAAATTTGAGAATGATAGGGCAAAAGTTCTTGTACACAATTGAAATGTTATGAAGATTTTTAAAAACTTTTCTGCTTAATAACGAAAAGCAAAGTTACTACTATCAACAAATTTATTTTCTATATTATTTTAGAAGTTTTAATTTCTTTTCCATTTATGTACATTTAGATATCAGCATAACCTTAGGAAACAATAAGCTATTGCCAGTTGAAAAATCACTCTTTATTTCTAATATGAAAAATACTTCAGTTACGATTTTATATTACATGCATCAGGCCTTTTAATCTTGAATATAAACAATGTAACTGGGATTATGTTCAAACAAATATGTGAAGAATGTGGCCTAAGCAAAGTAATTTTATGAATATATAGATTTAATCTAAGCATTAATGTTTATGTGTTTGTGAAACAGTCTTCTTCAAAAGAATATTAATCATATTACATATGTTACCAATTGTATGTGTATATGTGTGTGTTTGCATGTGTGTTGCTGAGCTAACAAACCTATGGCCTCATGCACCCTAGGCAGACATTGTATAACTGAGTCATATTTCTGGTCTTATTTGAAAATTTTAAAGCTGTATTCTTTTAGGCCACAAATCTAACTTAAGCCTATTGATCTAAATTATTTCTTCCATTGATGAAATACGGAGCCTCTGTAGTATGCGCACAGTATCTTCCCTTTGAAGTGTGACCTGAATTACATTTGTATATTGGGTCAAGTCTGAAAAGTAAATTTGGTCTTTTAAGATGTTTGCTGAATTTAGTTCTAAAGATTCTACTTTACTTTTAATTCAGAAACCTTTAGGAACCTTCTTATGTATCTTAAATATGATTATAAAACTATTGCTGTCTTAGTCAATCCAGAAAGTTGAAGTTGGTGAACGAAGACAAGTATTCTTTCCATCTTTCTCTTTATGTTATCTGTCTGTTTTGGTTAAGCTACATGGTATATAGTTAAGTTGATGAGGAGTGTTTTCTCAGAATCTGCTATTTGCACATGTACTCTGTTTACAAAACACTTCAGTGTATCTAGGAAAGAGATCTTAAAGTCCAGCAGCACTGGCATAAGAAATTTTAAAAGACTGGATATTTCACAAGAAGCTAAAAAATTAAGTTATGGAAGAAAAGTTTCCACAAAATCGTAATATCCTGAAGTTATATATTTTAGGCTCTACTGAGCAATTGTTTAATTTCCGGGGACAGCTACCAGCCTCCAATTATTTGCTTCATTTGTTACTTAAGAGGAAGTAGAAAAGGTTAGTTAAGTGTCTGTTTCTCAGGCATCTAAGGAAATAAGAACAAAGCTGAGCTCTTTCTGTGTTATTTGAAGACAACAAACACTGTATGTATCATTTGAGTCCACTGGAAACATACAGTTATAGTTTCTACTAATGGGTTTTAGAATTTTGTCTGGTTACCTCTTTGCATTGTGGCATAAAGTTGCAGAATGAATGTGACTTCCTTTAGGAAATATAATATTTTATTGAATATCATACCTTAATTTTCATTATGCTTGTCACTTTAAGCCATGATATCTTAAAAAGCATGCAATTATCATATTCATTTGATCACCCAACCAATAAAACTTTGAGTAAATTCATCATGCAGTAATTATAACAAATTTAAAAATGAAGAAATATTGCCTTCCATGTCTTGTTAAAATAAGCCCTAAAACAGAAATGCATACAAAGTACCATAGCAACAGGTTGGAAGTGATTCACAAAGGAAGATATTAAGTGGAGAGACATGATTAGCAAGATGGAAATTTTGTTAGTTTATAAGTTTATTATCAAGTTTTCTTTTAGGCATGAATCACTAATCAAGGACTCATTAAACAAAAATTTATGCTTTTGTATCATAATTACATAATTGTGTTATAAATTACACATTGTTCTTCATAGACATGATTATAATGACTGAGCTCTTGCCCACTTTTTCACCAGTTAAAATACTTTAAATTTTGCAGCAAATAATTCATTAGTTATTGTTGTTTTTAGTATTGCTATAGTAAATCATTATGAAATATTTTGTACATTATATATGCAAATGACAACTTTCTTAATATTTGTATTTACTAGTATTACTTAGTATCCAGCGTAATATGTTTACTGAAAAAGAGCAAGGATTTGAAGAGTATTCAGGGTAATTGGTTGGTCTTGAGGAATAATTTCTATATACTTTTGCAGCTAGTATAAAGAAGTACTAGTATCTATGGTACAGTGTGGAGTTGTCACAGGAGAACTATGGGACAGTCAGACAGAAGTAAAATTGGAAAAATGTGTGTGCTTAACATAAACCAGTTGGACAGCCTTTTTAAGAAAGACGTCGGGAAACATTTGATACAGAATATTTAATGCCAGTCCAGGGAAATGTGATTTGATAATCCGGAATTTCTGTATAGTTTTCAATCACGAATAAAATGGCATTTTAATAGGTTAATGTGAACATATTATCTGGAATATTTTGAGTGATATTATAATAGATTTGGTTATGGAATTGTATCATTTATTTCAAATAACAGAGGAAGTCTTAAAAGGCTCAAAGCAAATCGGGTGATAGAAAACAATATTTAAGCAGAATAGCAAATTCATGCTCTGTCTGCAACTGAGGTAATGAGCAAATTAGTAGATGAATGCTTTCGTCTGCGTACGACCTATGTGAAAGAAAATTAAAATATGATTCATTTCTGTAACTAACTTGCAAAAATAAAAGTGTTCTTTGATTTTTCTTTGTGATTACAAGTTATATACCATGTGATGTATATGGAATAAGAACTGAACCATTTTATTCTTTAAAAAACATAAGAAATAAACTGTTCTTTTTATTTTTTTTGTTCTTTTTATTTAGTAAGAAACATTTGACACAAACACAAAGATGTTGTGATATCAGGTAGTAATATTGTTTTGAACAAAATGAAGCCCAATAATGAAGCAGAGTGACACACAGATTCCATATGGAATCCGGCAGTAAGGAATGCCTCTCCTGAGGAGCTGACATTTGAAAATGTTGTGAAGAAATGTGAATCACAAAGTAATTCAGTTAAGAGATAAGAACACCACATAACTATGTCACAGGAAGACAGAAATGCATATAGATGCATGCATTTTTAGACAGCTATGTTTCTCAAAATGTACGGAAAATATAGTGGCCTATTACAAGAACAACAGAGGTCATTTTCAAAAGTTTAGTAAGAATCTAATAATATAAAGGACAAAAAGGAATGATCATTTTTCAAATGAGAAGTGATTAATGTTTTGGGTTGTTGAATGAGAGGACTGATAAAATACAGGTTTTAAGGCAGATGAAAACGCAAAATCTATAACTGGTTAGCTGTAAATAAAAACAAGCAAATAATGAAACTGTGTTTGTACAGTTGTATTGAGATTCTGTATTGAGCTTTCTCAGTGAGGGACAATCTGAGCATTGGTTCTGAGATTTTAATAGCTATTGTTCAGTAAATGTAAGTATTCAATAAATACTATGCAGTAAATACAATAAATATGTAATCACTGTGGGAAAACAGTGATCAAAACAAAGAAAATGCTTTCCTTTCATGAAATTACATTTTGAAAGATAAGTTAATTCTTGTTAAATTATTGTAAAGATCTTTCTAACAAGTATCAGAAATTTTGTGTGTGCTATGACTCTCAGCAAAGATAAAATAGTAGAAACCCACAGGATCTTAAACAGAACGTGTGCACGCAGAATATTATTCCTAGTCATCAATGCTTTTACCAAAAAGATCATGATTCTTTCGTTTATAAAATATGGCAGTGATAAGGCTCCATTTTTAATTAATATCCAGATTCAATCAGCATTTTGAAAGCACCCATTTGTCTACTCAGAAAATAAAAGAATTTTACTCTCAGCTATTGTTTTATTTTTGAAGTATCCAGAGGATTATAAATTTAAGAACACATAGTGATTATTTGCTTCATTATTTTAAAGTGAGACATTTCTTTTCAATGTGCCTGCAGATAAATAAATGAGATCTCAAAATCTAGACAAAGATCAATGAATTATTGATATCCATTTAACATAATAATTTTTATGGGCCAAGATCTTAAAATAAGAAAATTTCATGAATTTTATTGTAACAAAATACTGCTTTAAGTGTTTCAACAATTTTATCTACATGGCTACGAATATTTTCCATGCCCCCTTGTAACTGTTGAGTTTCAGTGATTTCTCTTTAATCCAATTATCTCTGCAATTGCTGGTATAAATCAGTGTGGCTCTCAACAAAGGAGAAAATGCGGTTTTGTTTCAGTTTTCTAACTTTCAAAGAATTCACCTAAGACGATTTTTGCTGTTTGTCGGATTGAAGCTCCTATATGTAAGTGCTTCCTTTTTCTTTTCTCTCATCTAGACAGTGATTTGATGAAGCAACTAGCAATAAAGTAACCATAGGATCCTGTACTTGAGAACCATTTGGAATAAACCGATAATTTTTACATTTCATGAATATTATATGCTCTTCTGTTTCACTCTACTCACATTTGTCAATATTTCCAATTCTTGTAATTTAGTGTGTATGTGCACATATGACTCACATTAATGATCATGAATGAGACAGTCTGTGAAAACTCAAAGCAAAGCAGCCAAAAGTGTAAGACAGAATTTCTGAACGTAGTGGGGACATTCACCAAGTGAAAATAGAACGATTTTATTTGTGCACAAATAGGGTTGTAGTTCGTGTTCTAACTCAGAGTTTGAAAAGTTCTGTATGGTTGAAAATAGCTTTTTCCAATTGTGAGATTATGCTACTGGCGATTTCCTTGAATATTTGAAGTATTTTTAGGCCACAGTGGTCTTTTTGTGTGAATCCCTAGTCAGGCGTGATGGAGCACACCTGTAATCCCAGCATTAAGGAGCTGAGGCTGGAATATTGAGAGTTCAAGTCCAGCCTGGGCCACATAGTGGGTTCAAGGTCACCCTGAACATGTAGTGAGACTGTCTCAAAAATTGGGGTGGGCACTCTATAGAATATGAAATCTTGGGCTTGTCGTTTAAACTAAGGACTTATTTCCTAAAAGTTGAATATATAATGGTATTTTAGGAGTCAGCAGAAATAAAGGATACTCAAATATAGAGAAGGGTTTTCTAGGACATTGAAAATGTTTGGATTTTGGTTTTAAAAAGATCTGTTATTTTTTGTTGCAGTAGTAATGTAGCTTACACATGCCTTCCCATAGCTTTTGGAGATTCATTCTGATTTCTAGTGGCTACACATACATAGCTCTCATGAGGCAAATTTAAAGATTGAATGGTAGTCTTTCCAGGATGCAAATGTGGAATGTCTAAGAAATAAGTTATATTGAGACCCTGAGGTTGAATGTACTGTAAGGAGAACTCTCCTGAATCCAGTTTCTAGTCAAGTTTCATCTCATGAGATGAAGAATTATTTAAGATCTATTTAAGTATTCATTGATTTTGGACTCTTCTATAAAACTAATGTGATGTGAATACCAAAAAATTTTAGACTGTGTATTAAAGACATCAGAAAGATTAGAGGGCTGGGGTGTAACTCAGTGGTAGAGTGGTTGCCGAGCACATGGGAGGCACTGGGTTTGATGGCAAGCACTGTAAAGCAAAGCAAAGCAAAGCAAACAAACAAAAATGAAACAAAAGATTTGATGAAAATAAGTGGTTCTGGTATGAATTTTCGCAAATATTCCTAGCATGTGGAAACTTGTGAATGCTTGTTTTTGAATCCCTCATTTGTGAATTGTACTAAACTCAGAAAACTTCTTAGATTCACCAAAATGCTAGATCACACTAAAATTTTTAATTAACATTTTTATTATTAATATTAATATTGGTACTATTAGCCATGCTAATTGTAACTTCTTAACAATATACTTCCAACATATCACCATTTTTATATTTTCCTTCCTTTAAACAAAAGTATATTCTGAAACCACTCTTTATAAGGTAATTGTTTTTGCCTCAATATTGTTAAACATCTTTTACTGGTGACATATATTTTTAGTTTTAAATTTTTTAAATTATAATTGACAATAATTATATTTGTAATGCACAATGTGAAGTTTGGATACACATGTATATTGTGCAATGATCAAAGTAATTACTATATCCATCATCTTAGCTATTTATCATTCTTTCATAGTAAGAACATTCAAAATTCTTTTTCTATTAGTATATGATGGTCTTACATAATGATCACATCCATCGGGGGAGTTTGCACTTGTACACAATATATTTTAATTATTCTTTTCCCCATTGCCTTCCCCTCTCTTCAACCCTCCTACCCTCCTTACAAATGTTTTATGTCCATTTTCCACCCATTCCTTTTTTTAAAACTCCTTTGCCTTCCTTTCCTTCCCCTCTCCTTTGTTCTCTTTCCCGTTTGAATATGTTCTTCCAATTTCATACTATATATCCTCCATTTTGATCCTTATTTACTCTGGTTTTCTTACACAAAGAAAATAATGCAGTATATCTGTCTGATTTATTTCACTTAGAATTATGGCCTCGAGATGCATATATCTACCTAAAAGATTGTCTCAAGTGCACCCTTTTTTATAGCACAATAGTGCTCCATTATATACAAATGTGACATTTCTTTATCCATTTATATTGATATATAGGCTGTTCCCAAGCTTTAGCTATTATGAATTGTGCTGCTATAAATATAGGTGTGAGTGCAACATCATGATATACTTTCAATGCTTTGGAGTAAATACCTAGAAGGAGGATAGCTGGGTAAATGGAATCACTAGTTTTAGTGTTTTGAAGAATCTTCATACTGATTTTCATAGGGTTTGTACCAAGTTACACTCTTGCCAACACTACAGATGGGTTCCTTTTCTCCCGCAACGTTGCTAACATTTGTTATTCGTTGATTTCTTGATGATAGTTATTCTGTGTAGAGTTAGATGGAATCTCAGTGTTGCTATGATGTTTCTCGAATGGCAGTGATGCAGAATATTTTTTCTTGTATTTATTTGTTGTTGGTAGCTCTTCATCTGAAAAGTGTGCAGTCATTTCAGATGCCCTTTTTTGAATTAGGTCTTTAAATCTGGGGGCTTGATGTTTTTGAGTCTTTATATATTCTCAATACTAGTCCTTTGAGAAGTAGCTGGTAAAATGTTTTTCTGATTCTATGAGTTATTTCTTCACTTGGTGGTTTCTTTCGCAGTGCAAAAAGGTTTTTAATTTAATGTTATCCCACTTGTTGATTCTTTATATTCCCACTGAAATTAATATTTTGTTCATAAAATAATGGTAGGAATGTTTGAAAATCCTCTTTTACCTATTTTGAGTTATGCAGTATATTAACTATGATCACCTTGCTGTGCAATACAATCTTATAATTTGTTCCTCCTATTTACCTATTACTGTGCACCCACTGAAAATTTATTTTCAGGTGTAGTCGGATTTCAGAATTCTAATTAGATGAACAGAAGAAAGTTTCTATATATGAGTACTCAATTCTATTTCATCAAAAATGTTACTTGGAAATTAGGCTATAATAATAAAAAATCAAGCGGTGCTTAGAAAAAAGCAAACACATAACCCAAGATAAATTAGAAAATTTTTGTCATAGAGTGAAAGGGAAATTCAGTATGTTGTGTATGGGTATTAAAAAGCCAAAGCTATAACCAAAAGTCATTTTTATCTAGAAAAGCTGCACTACACCAAACTCTAAGAAAAAAATTAAAATAATGTATTTCTAGACATAAAATAATCTCAGAACTTTCTTTTCTACTGAAATCTATTTAAAGTGGAAATAGGCTCTATAATGAAAAAGAGAAATGCTGATTATCCTGTATACTGAACTGGGTCTGTGTATTCTCCCACTGCCTTGGAAACTGGTAGCAAATGAAGTATTATCATGCCTAGAAGTGTAAATCTTGAGAAAATGCATATTTGCTCTATAATAAAATGCTGGCTAGTATTACCTGGAACATAAAACAGAATCTTAGTCATTATTATCTGACAGTATGAGAATATCATGGCCATATATAAAGCAATGAAAGTAGACTAATCATGAGAAGAACTTCCTGTACCCCTGTATTATACACATTCTCCATCAAAACAAGGTTTCCTGCCCACTTTAATGAGGCCGATTGAAAAAAAAAGCAAATACCTCAGTTGTAGGAAATTTCCTCTTAACAAACAGAAGAGCAAGTGTTTTTGGAGAAAGATACAGGCTTCTTTTTTTTCTTCAGTGTGTATAACTTCTATGTATTCATAAATGATCTGAGAAGTGTTGAACCATATCTAGGGAAAGATCACAAAAGAAATTTTAAAAATAATTTCTCCACATAATAAGAGAGGAACAGAGTAAATCGGGCAAGATAAAATAGGAGTTACATATATTCATAAAGTTGTATTTGTTTTAAAAAGAGATGTGAGGCAAATATGAGCACATATAGAGTTTATTTTATTGATAAAGACATGGAAATTGTTTCTATGTTCTCTTGCAATTCTATAATTTAGCATTTTCCCTGTTGCTTTGAATTTATTTTCAAAATAATATGCTTCTATGGTTCAGAGATTTAGTTTTGTTGCTGCACAGTAATTAACGATCTTAATGGACTTTCAGCAAATATTCAGCGAGCTCCACTTCAAGGGCTAATAATGGATTATGATATACAGTTAATACTTCATCTCATCTACAGCACTAGATATCCCACTATATTTACATACTTACCTACTTTAGTGTTACCATGAATTTCTTTTTAAAAATAAGACCTTATGTTACTAGTGAGAAGAATATCTCCTTCAATTGCCTGGACGTCCCCTGTAAGACATCTATAGTAACACAATGTCATCATTTAACTAGTAACACAATGGTAATCATCTAACAGTGAATGCGTATTTCAAAACATCAAGTTACACACCTAAAAACATGCAACTTGTCAATTTCACAATAATAAAAAAGACTTTTTAAGAAAGAAGTAGAACTAATGTAAGGAACCAGCCTTGAGGTTTAGAGTTTTAACCACCCAGAAACCTGTGCTTTTAAGATGTTTCAATTCAGTTATTTGCCTTTCTTGTCCTAATTCTTACTTAGCTAACAAGGTTAAATAATGCCTTTTGGGGTCAGGGATATAGCGCAGTGCTTGCCTGGCAAGTGCAAGGTCCTGAGTTTGATTCCCAGTATGGGAAGAAAAATGACTTTCAGATTTTATGGAAAAAAAAAAGGCAGTGATATGTGAACCATATTCCAGCTTCACAACTAGCATTTTAATAAAATACAGATCCAAAAAGCGACAAGAATCACATTTCCAAGACAAGAGAACTTGAAAATGTACTTCCCACTCCCACAGCTCTCAAGGGTTTCTGTGGGCTGATACTCATATTGTGCAGGATCCATCTTGAGTCCAAATGCATTGTACTGGAAAGGATATGAAATCTTTATTTCCTCACCGTCCATTTCCTTACCAAAATTTTCTGGCTTCATAATATTTGTTACTATTACTTGTTTACTGCTATTTCCTACAACTATAAGCTTAGACTGTGAGAGCTAGGCACTTTTCTTTTATTACCATTAATGTTGAATATTCATTATACATTCCTAGATGATGGCTATAATATACACCATGGTTTAGAAATCCCTGGTACATAGCACACTGTCAGTAAATACTCTTGAATAAATTAAGAACATTCTAACATAAAATTCCACTATCACTTATGTGGCCGGGTGAAGTACAAATATGTAGTAATAAGCATTGAAATATGAAGCTTTCAAAAACAAGGTCTTAGATTCAATATTGGGAAAATAAAATAAACTTAGTTGTAAAATTAATTTCACATCTATTATAGTGAAAACAGACCTTTCTACATCAGTGTATAGTTCACGTAAAGGTCCTTCTCAAAAATGAAGGGGAAAGTGAGGGTAAATGATGTCATACTTCCACACCCTGGGAGGAGAGGGGATGCAGTAGAGGCAGGGTTTTGTCTGAGACAACTGTGCTTAGACTTAATGACATCTTCATAAGTTTTATGTAGTTACTACTTAAAGCCCTGTCATGGTTACTTTACTCTCATCGCTGAGACAAAATACCTGACCCTCAAAATGAAGGAAGGAGAGGTTTATTTAGCTTACAGTTTGTGGAAGTTTCAGTTTATAATCAGCTGGCCCCCAAGGCAGAGTGACACATGGCAGAGGGCAACTGTTCATGGTGGCAGAAAACAGCAAAAGAATCAAGAGTGAAAGAGAGGAGTAGAGGCAGGCGGGCTTTTCCCTCCCTTATAATGTATGCAAACTACCCCCCCAGGGGCAGGGGCAGCACTTACATCCGTAATTCCAACACCGAACCATGAATCAATCATAAATCCTAGCGGCCCGCCCCATGACTGCATGAGGATTGGAGAGACACGCAGACGCAAACCATAACACACCCCTTCCTAAACAGCGTACTTCATGATGAGAAGCAGAGAGAAAGATACACATGAGCCACAGCTTTGGCCAAGGCTTGGGCACAGTTCTTTGATCAAGATAGCCATGGCAGGTGCTCCAGGGAGAGCCCCAACCTCTGCCCTCCGTCTCTCATCTCCTGCAGTGATCCTGGGTTATGAGGGGAGGTAAAAGCTAGAAGCAAGGTTTTCCAGAATGTCCGAGAATGATGGAGGGCATTACAGTCTGATGAAGCTGCGTGTACAATAGCATAAAAACATCAAAGGAGGGATTTAGGTCTGTGTTATTCACTGTGCTATTCTCAGTACAGAGAACTACATTTGTCACGTAATAGTTGTGCAGTAAATGCTGAAAAAACAAAAGAATACGTGTGAGAGTTTAGCTGGACATTTGTATTAGATTCAATTTCCTTTTCCCTTGGTATGAATATTTCTTTTCTATTTTTGTACACCCTGAAGCTATCGAGAAGCATGATACCGTGATACCTGAGTTTGCATTCTTGGTTTTTAACTAACACTTGTTTGCTAGAAGCTTTTCCAATATTTTTTAACTTCCTATTTTTAACTTTCATTATAACAAGTTTGGGTGTCTGTCTCCTCATCCTTTTGTGTCCCACTTATCACTTTACAAGCCTTTCCATGTAAACTCATTTAATTTTTTAATTTCAATGTTGAGCTGGGAGTGGTGGTACACACCTGTAATCCCAGCACTAGGGAGGCTGATACAGGAGGGTCATTGTGAGTTTGAGAGCAGCCTGGGTTACAAAGTGAGCTCAAGGCCAATCTGAACTGCATTGTGAGACCCTGTCTCAAAAAGACAAAAAAAATTCTATTTTGAGATAATTATAATTTTATAGTAGTTTACATCGAAATGTACAGAGAAATTCTATGAACCCTTTTGCAATCTCCAACCAAAATCTTACATATATACAGCGCATTTATCTAGGCCCCAAACATCACATTGGTGCAATCCAGGGTTTAACTGGAGTTCCCCAAATGTACAAAGCCTCATCTGGGGGTATGTGTGTAGTGCTAATTTATCACACATAGCTTTGAGTAACCACGGCATAATCAAGACACCTTAGTGTATGATCAGCACAGAATTCCTTTTGTTCCCTTCTTTAAGCCATATGCATCCCTAAACCCTGGATAATTTCTTTTCCATCTCAATAACTACATTGTGTCATAGTCATTACACAAATAGAGCTGCACAATATCCATATGAAATTAACTTCATATCATCCAGCATAATGTCACTGCAATTTATCCAATTTATTATGTACATCAACCGTTCACACTTTTTAATAGTTGAGTAA
This sequence comes from Dinomys branickii, assembly GCA_004027595.1. NCBI lineage: Eukaryota > Metazoa > Chordata > Mammalia > Rodentia > Dinomyidae > Dinomys > Dinomys branickii. Next base: position 57,945 of record PVLD010008620.1, read on the forward strand.
TATTCCATGGATGTGCTAATTTGATTAAATCACTCCTTACCTAACATGAGTTAGCCTTTTCTCTGCGATGAATAAGGTTGATAGGAACATTCATGCACGAGTTCATTACAGAAACAAATCTTCATTTTTTTAATGGCATAATGCCTAACCATGCAATTGCTAAGTGGTATGTAGTAGGTCTGTTTTGTTCAAAGGAACTGCCAAATTATTTTTTAGAATGACTTTACAGTTTGCAGTTCCATCAACAATATATGAAGGTGTTTCTGTGCATACCCAGCAAGATTATTTTTTTTTTTTTATGTATGTATTCATTGTGGGGCTGGGGATCGAATCCAGTGCCTTCACACTGAGCTACATCCCCGGTCTGTGTACTTTTTATCTGGAGATAAGTTCAGACTAACTTGTGAAGTTGTTCAGGCTGACCTAGAACTTGCAGTCTGGCTCTCTCTGGGACTGCAGGTGTGGCCTCTGAACTCAGCTACACGGTCACCATCTGCACTTCAACCATCCTAACAAATGGGAACTTGTACTGGATCTTAATTTGTGTGTCATGAGTGGCTGGGTATTGAATGACTTTTTCTTGAACCTATTTGCTCTTCTGCAGAGATATGTGTGTGCATATCCAAGCTCACTTTCTAAAAACCTGAGGTACTTTTAATCTTAGAAAATTATGTCAACATTTCTTAATCTTAAATTGAGCTTTTAGTCTAATAGAAGGATACTAACAATTTTGTAGTTTTCTTACTTATTTCCTGACAATCTTGTACAATGTTTTAACCATATGGATGCTATGCTGATGACTTCTCAGAGAATTATCTGACATAATCTGGCTCAAAACTTTTTTGGTTAATTACAGACATTTTCCCATTCAGCCTATCTATTGGATTGTTGTATTTGTTTGTTGCAGTTATTGTTGCAGTATTCAGTATAAAGGTTTTAAAATATTTTCAAGGCCAGGGACATAGCTCAGTGGCATAAGCGCCTGCCTGGCAAGCACGAGATCCTGAGTTCCAACCCTGGTACCAAAAACAAACAAATAAAATATTCTCAAATATACTATTTTTTGTAATAAATAACAAAATCACTTCCATTTCCCTGAGGATAATTTGTTGACTTTAAATTCTAATCCTGCACTTGGATTAAGGATTTAACATTGATTGCATCCTCATCTGTTATAGGTTGTTTTCATTGTTATCTTTCTTTATCATGGTTGACCTCCTCTATGAACTACACCCATTCCTCCTGGTAAGTAGAATCTTCGTCCTTGTCAACTGTCTTTGATGGTCATAATTATCCATGAGATAAACTGAAGTTCACAACATCATTTCATTCCTGCTACTTGAGTTTGAAAATCAAATTGAAACTATTTGGTAGGAAAAGGTTATCTCGAAGTATGGCCCTTGCCATCACAGTGTAGGCCTGACCTCTACCTGTGTACCATTCTACCTCCCTTGATTTGAACCTTGGAAAGGTTCCTCATGTTTACTAACTTTGGGAGAAAAAAGGGTGGAGAGGAGAGAAATTACTCAGATTACCAATTCACCTGTAAACGTTGCTACCCACTCCTGATCCATTGCTTGATATGATTATGTTTTGTTTCTCAAAAGAACAACGTGCAGAATGACTACCCTGTTACAATGTTGCTAAGGGAGAACCATTACCTGCTAACTATCTCCTGTTTGTGACAGGGCTTCTGTTCCTCAGAGGCTGAATTTTCCTCGAAAGTCCTTTGGTTTCTTTGTTTTGTGGTGTCCATGATCCGGGTTGAGGGAGAGTAAAAACTACTGTTAGATTTCTTTTTTACTGAGAACAGCATTATGGACAATGAAATCCTATTTTTGCCAACCTGAGCTACAATTTTTATCCCGTTCTACCACTTGTTAATGCCACTTGTCTAATTAGAAAGACTGACCCCTTCTGTTTTTAATTAGTTGTCTGACCTTGAGCAAACAGACCTGGAAGTATTTCCTGGCTCTGCAAATACTTGCATCCCCTGTCGAGTTGCCTTCTTTTTATGAAGTATTTACTTTTAAATTCACCCTCCTCATTTTCTTATTCTTTACTTCTGGAAATTTTAATTTAATTTAAGTTTTTATCACTACTTAAATTTACTATTACAGTTTAGATATACATACAATCACACTCATCATATGGAATTTGTGCCCAGATTTTTTGCCCATTCCCTTCCCCTCCCTTCTGCTCCTCTTCCCTTTCTTATTTACAAAAGTTTTGTTTCCCATTTTTCCTTTCTTTACTTAGTTTTTTCTTTCCCTTTCCTTCATTTTTACCTTTCTCTCTTACCTTTTTCCTCTTCCAATCTGATGTTTTCTTCCTATTTCACAGTATCTATTATATATTTTCATCCTTATTTACACTTCAGTTTCTCACACCAGAGAAACAATGCTATATTTACACATGTGTATATGATGTGCTTCACTTAATAGTATAGTGTCAAGGTGCAAACACTTAGCTGAAAATGTTTCAAGTTTATTCTTTTGTGTGGGTGAGGAGTACTCCATTGTACAAAAAAGAATACATCCTTTCTATCCATTCGTCTGTTGATGGGCATTTGGGCTGTTTCCCAAGATTTAACTTTTAGAAACTATGTTGCTCTAAACATGGATGTGCATAATTGCTGTGGTATGGTGCTTCTAATTGTTTTGGGAAGATATCAAGAAAGGTGATAGCCAGGTGAAGTTGTACTCCTAGTCCTACCTTTAAGAATCTCCACACTGATTTCTACAGTGGTTGCACCAGTCTACACGCCCTCCAACAGTGAAAAAGGTTCCTTTTTCTCCACAGCTCCACCAACATTATTTGTTATTGGTTGATTTCTTGATAATAGCCATTCTTTCTGGAGATGAAAGCTCAGCATTTTAATTTGCCTCTCCAAAATCACCAGTGAAGTTGAACATTTTTTCATATACTTATTTGTTGTTCATACTTCTTTACCTGAGAAGTGTGTATTCATCTCAGATGCCTATTTTTCGACTGGATCTTTAAAGTTTCAGGGTTTGATTCTTTTCGGTTCTTTTTGTATTCTAGATATCAGCTCTTCCTCGTACCTGAGGAAGAGCTGGCAAAATTTTCCCATTCTGTGGGTTGTCTCTTTGTTGGAGGTTTCTTTTACTATTCAGGAGCTTTTAATGGGATGGGATCCTAATTTGATTTTTCATATTTCCTCAGCAACTGGAGTTCTCTACATAAAGTGTTTGCTTGGTCCTACATTGTCAAGAGTTCTGACCACCCTCTCTCCCAGATTTAGTGTTTCTGTTTTAATATTTAGATCTTTGCTCCAGTTTGATTTTACTGTAGTGCGTGGTGACAGACATAGGTACAGTTTTAGTCTTCAGCCAGTTTTTCCAGCACCATTTATACTAGAGGGTATCTTTCTTCCTGTGAGAGTATTTGGCTCCCCTGTAGAAGAGAAGGTGTTTGGAGTTGGTTTTGCCTCTTATAATTTGTTCTGTTGATCCTGATATTCTGTCTTCAGTTTTGTACATTTGGTTTTAGAGTCTGCCAATGCAATCTTTAATTTCCTGGATATCGGTTTGGATCCATTTCATAGATTGCATTACTTTCCTATGTAGGGTTTTCATGGTTTCCATGATTTTTCTAAGATCCTCCACCTTTTTATGTCTACTCTACACTCACTGAACAAGTCTTCTTTACGGTGGTCATCTCTTTTTTTACCTGAGAGAGTATTTCTTATCTAATTTTCTCCTTAGACTTTTTCATCTGTTTTGGTAATTCTTTTCCTTCAGCTGCTGTCATTTCAGAAAATTCAGGTGAGTGGCATCTGATTGGCTCTATCTTATTTTCCCTTGGGTTTTTCCTGGGTAGGCCAGAGGTCTGGGCTTGCCTTTGCTGCTGTCTTGTCATTTTCTATCTTTTAAGTTTTAATTTTTTCTGTTGTTGTGTTTTTTTGTGTTGATGCTTGTAAGTTTCTGTTAGGTAGCTTTATCAGTAGTATCAAGGCTCCCTTAGGAAGTGTCTTTTCCTCAGAGAGGTCTTCCAGGTGTAACTGGCTCTTGGTCTTTGTGTCTGCCCCAAGATCCTACTTTCCCAATTGATTATGAATGAGAAGTTGCTCTCTATTTGGTCAGCACCAAGTCCTTTAGCACTGAGCTATGGTGATGAGTACAACCCCAGACAACCAGAGTGCTACCATAAAAGGGTGAACAACTGATTGCACCGGGCATGGCGTCCTGGCTATCACAGTATAGTCAGCAATGACAATATCAATCACACTAGAAATTGACAAACTGCAGCAACTGTTAATTTTTTACCTTTAACAGTAGTAGCAAGATCTATAGCCAAACAACAAAATCCAGCATAAACCAGAAACTTGTCTGCTGTGAGTGAGTTTACTCTTGGCAGAGTGATTTTTTTGGGGGGGCTGCTTTAAACGGGGTATGATCAAAACAGAGCAAAAACTGAAGAGACATACAGTAGAAGCAAGGCTGAAGGACAAAGGGTGATCATTCAAGCTCTGAGCAACTGAAGAAGACAGAAGACAAAGGATGAAAGAGGACGCAAAAGAATATGGAAGGGGACCAGAAAAGCTAGACACTATTCATCCACATGTAAATATTAAAGAAACTAGAAGGATAGTTCAGAAAAGAGAAACCAGTGGGACAGAACAAAACAATGAACATCAAACCCTAACACCCCCCGCAAAAAAAAAAAAACAGAAAAAGGAAAATGAAACATACTAATAAACAGAGAAAGGAAAAAAAAAAAACAATCCTCTGGTTCCCGCTATTCTGTGGTAGTGTCCATCGCAGGCCCAGATCTGTGCTGGGTAACCCTGCCAAGTCTGCACTAGGGCTCACGCTGGGCGAGGGGCTGATCTTGGCATTTGGATGTGGGGGCTGGAGCCAGAGTGTTCAGCCAGCAGCTTTGTGGATGCCCCACCCACGTCTCCTTACCTGACTGTCTCAGCACGTCTCTCCCAGTTGCCATGGCCCCCTCAGGCAGTCAGCCCTAGGCTGCTCCTCCTTTGGGCTGTACAGTTGGCCCCTCCAGGACCTTGTGTAGCCTCTGCTGTTCCGCACCACTGGCTTCTCTCATGTCTTGCTCACCGGGAGGGGGCAGTGGTGGTGTCCCATTAGACGTCCACAATCAACGCTGTCTGCGCTGCTGGCCACAGGGAGGCAAGAGTGCTGACTACCCAGTCCGAGGCTGGCTGAGGGTTGGGGATATAGCAGGGGCATAAGTGCCTGCCTGGTAAGTGTAAGGTCCTGAGTTCAATTCCCTGTGCAAAAGAAATAAAACTCTCAAGGCTGGTTGAATTCTTGACTTCAATCCATGTACCCCCTTGTACCAGCTGGTTGTGCTTTTCCACCCACTACCTTCATCATCCCCACTGTGATCCCTTAATCTCGCTCACCTTGGTGTGCCGGTGAGATTTGCTGCTGGGCTGCAGCAACCTCTGTTTGGACAAAGGCAAAAGGGGCAAGAGGCCTTAAATCCCAAATCTGTCCTGTGCGGCTTGAGTTAGCTGCGCTGTTTTAGGCCCCGAGATCATGAGGTTTTGGAAACTTCCCCAAGGGTGGTCCTGCCCTGCACACAAGCGGGAGACACGCAGGCAGCCCCCTGGGCTGAATAATTGCTTTGTGAAGTCCTTTGCCTATGTTTTGCTTCATCTCCTGGCGTCAGGACTTCTGTCCCTCCCTTTCTTCCAATTGCCTGTGTTTTTAGCTGATTTTTATTCTGAGGAGCTTCGACATGCCTACCCCTCTCTCTACTCAGCTGTGTTTGGATCCTTCTATTTCTTTCAAGGAACCATTAGATATTCTGTGACGGCAATTACTTTGCATGTTTCTTAAATGTCAAAGAACGTGTAAATTAATAGGTTTATTAGGTTTTATTACGTTATATTAAGTCCTGAGACCAGTGAATTTAAAAACACCTGTATGTGGAAGGCTCAGGGGCCTCTCATACCTAACATTTCTAATACTTATTCTAGCTAACAACAGCTCCTTCTCCAGGGCTACCCCTTATGCTGAATGGTCAATTTCTTCCAGACTAGAAAGAAACTGGGAGTATTTAATTCTTAACTCTCCACTCTATTTCATTTCTCACTTCCAACCCATCAGTAATTCTTGACAACTTTATCTATTGATTGTCCCTCAAATTCTGCCATTTTTATCAATTTCTACATCATTTCCAATCTCTTGCTAGAGACTCACCAGTGTCTTGCTGAATAAATTCTTGTTCTCCTCAAAATAATTGTTCATAATTAGCCAAACTATTTTAATTGCTTATATTTTTCTTTTAGTTTTTGAAAACTCTGTATATACTAAGAATTTTAGCACATGTTTTATAATAATCTTCCATGAATTTGCCTTTTTCTTTATTATTTCTAGTGTATATATGTAAAAATATTTCCAGTAATTGAGGTTTTTTGATCTTACGATCTCTGAATATTTGGTTCTCTTGGCAAAACTAGCACACTCATAAATCTAACAAAACCTCTCAGACATGGAACTCTCACACTTATATGGGTTTATATCTTACTTTGAAAGTCATGCCTAGCTTCCTTTTCTTCTTTTCTTTTTGGAAAATTTTCCCATTTACTAAAATGGATCCAGCTAACAACAGTTCCACAGGTCATGCCTGTGTTAGTCATGCAATACATTCCCAGCATGTAATTATACATTTGAAGTGATAATTATATTATTCTCTTGATATACTCTTTCCATACCTATATCATTTGTCACTCAGCAATAGCATAGTACTGAAGGGTTTTATTCCGTGAGCCAACACACACAGTGCTTATTTTGTGTGGAACATTTGTAAGTAGCTTGCATGGACAAACTCGGTCAGTCCTCACAGGAGCTCAGTGAGGAAGGAACTGAATCAGGCTTTGTATTCTTCTCTAACTCTGAGTTGTTTAACAATCAGCACTCAATAAAGTAAGCCAGTAAGCCAACCAGTCAGTGACATCGTGCAAAATATCACTGTGCAATGTCTCTTTTCTATTAAAAGAGAATAGAAGACTGTGGATATTAATTATTCAAAATATAGTTTCAAAATACCCACAGTAGGATACAGGTGAAGGTCAGATCAAATTGAAGTCATAGTCTGATGTATTCATATTCCAGGACAGATTATATGGTGAATAAATACAAATAAAATATGAATACAGAATAATATCAATGTGGAATTCCTATACTGCTCATATAGACACTGTAGGATTTTCTGAAAAACAGCTAAAAAGTCTAAGCTGCATTGTGATTAGTTGCTTCAAATATCAGCTTATTTTGTTCTATATTGGAGGTGTATTTATTATAAGTCTCTAAACAAAAGACTCTGGTGATGAATAACTATTTTATTAAGTCTTGTTGGATGGTTGTAGAATAATTTCAGTCATTATTCCTTTCAGGAAAATTGGAATTAATCTCATGTTGTAACAAACAAGTGTAACTACTTAAGCAGGGATAGTTAATGGCATCTTTTAGAGTAGGGTAAATGATGACTTTCCTAAAGGTTACTTTTAATTGTGATATGCGAGAAAGATAATACAAATGTGAGTTGCATGACCACATGGTACACCTTCAATTTAAGCTGCAGAAATTGTATTTAATGCTTTCTTTTAAGTGGTAAAATTTTGCGTTGAAAACGCATCATCCATTCAAAGTCCTACTACAGGCTTAAGTTATCATATTACTCGTCTCAGATTTATTTCTCCTGAACCTTTATCTTTTATGGTTGGATTGTATTCCAGACCCACAGAGTTTAGCCAGGCAACGTGGTTTTGTCCTTAATATATACGTAAAAATCTCAAATGCTTCATAGTTCTGAGCAGAGTGATTAAAAGGCTTCGCATAATTTCTCTGTCACCTCTTTGGGACCATCTAATCTTCTCACTGAGCAGAACATGCCTTTGGTAATTTGATGGTCCCAGCGCAATGTGAGACATATAGGGCTAACCTAAATTCTACCCATGAAAGGAAACAAACCCAATCATGTTTCGGTCAGAGAAGCTGGAACTCAGACAGCCTATATATTCATAAGCAAGCAATAAATGTTTGTTACTGTACACTACAATTGTCTGACTGTTATATAGCATCGCTGTGTGATTACAAGACTATTGTTTTTACTTTGGTGTCATATCTATTGAAAATTGCAAACTGATTTTTTGATAGAAAACAATGTTGATAAAACCAAAACAGTATTTATTAAAATTTTCTAAAATAATTTTATTTATAATTTACATTGAATAAACTAAAACATACTATTAATTTTACTAACTATAACACATTTTGTTTGGGTATGTATAACTAAAAAGAATAAAATAGTACAGACTTCAATAAATAGATGTTTATATCCTTTACACATAAAATCAATTTATGCGGCACAGGCTCTGGTTCTTGGGGTGATTCCAGTGTTGTCAGACCCTGAAATTTGTTTTTGTCATTGACGCTGTGTGTGTCACTTCTTTGCCGGAGGGTTATCTGGAATACTTCCAGACAAGTATCAAGAGTTAGAGCAAGTTATAAAAATAAGTAAATAAATCCTGCTTTTTAAAGAAAAATAATAAAACCCTCCTCCGCTGTTTATGCATTTATCATGGTCTTCCCAGTAGCAACTGGGTCACATGACCACACTAAATTTAAAGAGATGCTCAGAGGTACAGCAGCAGTAAAAATCTTTCTAATGGTAAACAAGGCCGGAGATAGGTTGGCCCTCCATTTATGTGTATGTCTGTGTGTATATATGTGTGTATTTAGAGTAAATATTTCATCTCCTTAGCCATAAGACCTGAAATAAGACTGTAATTCAGGTAACATTTAAATTCTAAATTTTCTAAGACTCAAAATTATAGTGTTTAAAACTGTATTAAAATGTGTCTTGAGTATGCTTTATATAACACTCTTATCAGTCATCTGCTCTCCATTCCACTTCCAATGTGTGAGTGTGAATGTGTGTGTGTGTGTGTGTGTGTGTGTGTGTGTGTGTGTGTGTTAGTGTGAGTGTGTTTTACTGTGGATTGAATGCTCCCGGCCCTTCACAGTGATCTACAGGCCAAGTCACTATTTCTTTTATTTGGATGAGAATCTTTCTAAGTTGCCCTGAATGGGCTTGAACTTTCAATTGTCCTGCCTCAGTCTAGTGAGCCTCTGAGATGATAGGTGTGCGTCTCCACGCCTGGCTTCTACTTCCAACCTTAATAGTGTTATAATACAAAAAAACTTACTCTGGTTCCTCATTACTTTTGTTTATCTTGCCAACCTAAGTTTTTTAATAAAACTGAGTTTGAATGAAAAACAAATCTGTCAGTTGGTGTTGTGTAATCACATGGACGACCAGAGAATGTTATTGACATTTTTAATCCAAACTCCAGTGTGATGCTAATTTCTAACACTTTTGTGTAAGTATTGTGTTTTTCTTAGTTTTTTCTTCTAAATTCATACTTCTGAATGGTGATGATTAAATTTTATCACTCTCAATAAATGAATTACACTATAGTACATCAATATACCCAAATCTACCTATCAATATGGTCTGTTATATAGTCTCTGAAGTATATTAACTTGAAGTTTCTCCCCATGAATATCAAACTGATGCCAAAGATGCCAAACTGGATACTTATTTAAGTGGTATCAAGCTGAAATAGTCTGGCAAATATCCCTTAGTAGAAATTGTAGGTTTCAACTAAGTTAAATGACATAATTCCTCAAAGTGTATAGTGAGGGATACAACAGTATTGGTATTAAATATGATAATAAATCAAACAATTTGATAAGGAAAATAAATATGAGCTGATTTAGGGGCAATGTGTAGGGCAGGTAGTGATCATGATTCACCAGGAGCAAGAAGTTCAGAAAAAGTCTATTAGAGGAAGCTATCAAATGAAATGGGGAAGGGACAGTTGGCATTTGCAGAATCAAGGCATAAAACCATTAGCAATAAATCCAGAAGTTAGCAATGATAAAATATCCTACATATGTACAGAATATACCTAGTTATTCATAAAAATATTTGAATGAATGAACTCTGACGCCTCATATCAGAGAGATTTCCAGACCAACCAGAACTAAAAACCCTAAATACTCAAAACATAACTACAAATCTATTTTTACTTCGTTGAAATCCTGAATTATAAAAAAGATGCTGACTGAGCTGCTTGCACACAATTTTTCAGGATTGGAGTCTATGACAAATTAATCTTTAGGTGGAGCTGTCATCTCACCTGCTGATCCAAGCACAATAAGAAAGTGATTAGACCTTTGTTATTTCCTAACTTGATAGAAAACTAATTTCTCTTTTTTAGTAATTTATCAGAGCCTTCTGAAATGAGTATTTTTACTTTATACATAATCTTGAGTATTTTTCAGTGTTGTTTTGTTTTAAGAGAATTCATAAAAGCGTGGTGAAGGAGATATGTCAGTATTACGTGCAATTACGTAATACCCTGTCACTTAGTTTACACCACGGCTGGGAGAACAAACTCAGCACAAGCAGAACACACATTCCCTAGAGTTCCCAAATACAATTCCAAAGCAGATTCAGAACTCACTTAAATCATCGGACTCACTCAAAAGTTTTTAGTGTTCGGAAGATAGTTTTATCTCAGACTATCACCCACTGCCGTGTAAACACAGTAGACTTTCCCATTCCACATGGAAACATCTTTTGTGATTTTTCTAAGAATATGAATGTGGTGCACATTGGTAATTCAAAATGACACGTTCCGTGTAGCCAGAGAAACTGAAGAATAAAGAGTCAAATTAAGAAAGCAGCCTTGGAATGGGGCAGTATCGGGTTCCTGCATCACGTCCATCTGGCCAAAGGTAAGACTCAAGAATGTTCGTTAGTTTATCACCTTCCTCAACTGAGTAAATAAGGATAATAGTAAATTCAATATATTTTTAGAAGTTAATTAAAATAATGTGTAAACTCTTTAACAAAATTCTAGCACTAGAGAGTCCTTAAAAAGGACATTTCTCAGTGAACAGAAATACCTTAGGTTAGGATTCTCAATATCATCCCACACCGTAATTGTATAAATTGTGTGATGTGAATCAAATGCACTATCAAAAGGTCAGGCTTTCTGATTTCTAGTAGTAGAACTGGGACATGTAATATAGAAGTCACCACCCAGTTCATAACAGAACTGTACAAAGCTTGATAGTACAATTTGTATGAAAATCATAGAGAAGAATGTTAAACTCGATCCTCTGATTAAATTCATAATTCTTGTATAAAGACTAGTACAGCTGTCAAATTTGTTCCTACAAATTTAATTATAGTACAGACAGTCCCTTGCTTACAATGGTTTGATTTCATATTTTTCAACTTTAGAAAGGGACTAAAGTGATACGCATGCACTAGAAACAATAGTTTGAATTTTCAGCTTTTCAGAGCAAGCACTGCGCAGTAAGACCCTCTCTCCCGATGGGGGAGGCAGTGGAGAACCAAAGCTCCATGAGCCATGTGATCACGAGTGTAAATAAATCCTACTTCATAGAATTCTGCTTATGAGACTATGATGCCAGGTGTGTTAATGGTATTAAATGCATTTTTATTTCACAACCTTTTCAATTTATAATGGATTTATCAGTTGCAACTGTAGCATTAGTAAAAGAGCATCTTTATCAAACTGTTAATGTACTGTCAATATCTTTTTAATTTTTCTTCTCATTGTATATATTTCAGGTATACAGCATAAAGTTTTGATATACACATACACAATACAGTGCTGACTACCTTACGGAAAATTAGCATATGACATTGTAGCACATAGTTACTCTGTATGTACATGTGTGTGTTGAAAGTGTAGTATAGAGTGCAATAATGTTAACTGGAGTCCTCGTGGTACACATTAGATGCCATTCATATCGCATAGCTGAAACTGTGCACTGTGACCTCCAAGTCCCACATTTCCCCACTCCCATGCCCCCCTTTCATTGGAGAGTGTATTGAGTTATTTTAGCTAATTTTTGCTAGTATATGTTTGCTGTATGTGATAATTACATTTACTATAGGGAAATCTATCCTATTGTCCTTTATCTCGAAACTTTGTATATCTTAGGCTTCTCTAATAGGAGAAGCCATGTGGTATTTTCCCTTCTGTGTCTGATGTATTTTACTTAGCATAACGATCTCACAGTGCATTCATATATGTGAAAGCGTGCGACGTGTTTTCTCTATTTCACTCAGCATTATGTCCTTAGATTTGTCCATTTCATCACAAATAACAGGTTCTCCTTTTCTATAGGATGTGTAGGATTCCATTTTGGGTATGTACACATTTGTATGAATGTGCATGTATGGTAAAGGGATCACAATTTTTTTTCTGTTCATCCACTAATAGACACTTTGGTTCTTCCTATTTCTTTGTTCTTATGAACAGAGCTGCAAATAATTTGGGTGTGCACATATATTCATGAGGTGGTTATTTCAATTCCTTTATGCAAAATCTCAGGAGAAAGACTTCTGGGCCATAAGATAATTATACTTGTAACTTCTTTGGGAGGGTCCCCATTGTCTTTCACGATGGCTTCACCAATCTACCTTCTCACTAGTAGTACGGAAGTGTTCTCTTTATCGCTACACCCTTTCCAACACTTCGTGTCTTTTGATGAAAGCGGTTCTAACAGGTAAGAGATGCTACTTCATGTAGTTTTTAATTTCAATTTTTCTCATTAGTGAGATTGAGCACATGTTGCTGTTATCTACTGGCCACTGCTATTTATTCTTTGGAGAAATGTCTATTTAGATTTTTCTTGGATTGCATATCTTTTCTTTTGGATATTTAGTTGTATGAGTTCTTTTATATTTTGCACACGAACCTTACTTTCTGATACATGGTTTGCAGATGTTTTTCCCAATTCATTGTTTGTTTTTTATTTGGTTTATTGCTCCTCCTGTTGCAAGGCAGCCTTTCAGGTTTAGTAATCTCACTGTATCTTGTGTTGCCTGATGCTTTTTATAGCGTATCCAAAAACTCCTTGCCAAAAACATTATTGAGACATTTTCTCAGGCTGGGGATATAGCTCAGTGGAATAAGTGTCTGCCTGGCAAGTGCAAGGTCCTGAGTTCAATACCCAGTACCACAAAAAAAGAAAAAAAAAAGAAATTTTCTCCTTATGTTTTCTTGTAGGACTTTTCTAGGTTGAGATCTTGTGCATTGTGTCTTTAATCCATTGTGAATTAAGTCTTCTGAATGAGAGGTCACAATACAGTTTCAGTTTTTGCATGTGAAAATCCAGCTTTCTCAACTTAGTTATTAGATCTTCTTGGTGGCCCTCTAAGTTTCACTATAGAAAGAAAAATTCAGTAATCAGGGAGAGTTTTTGATATTGAAATTATCAATTGTTAAACTTGTACCTATGTTCCATTTAAGTGAAAATATTTTGTAAACTGAAGAAAAAAAATCATTCAATTAGTCTGAATTTAATTACCACATACCCTGACTATTAAAGCCAAATCTGTCAAACTTACTGTTCTATGCCTAAACTGTGCTAGTCAGTATAGTTTATGTAACTGTAATTTAATGTATCATTAAAATTTTTATGCAACAGGAAAACATTAATGTAACTCATATGTTTTCTACACATCTAATTTACAAAGAAGTTTTTCCAAGCGTTCCCTGATAGATTTTAACAATTACATTTTGTTATGTTTTGTATCTCAATGTCCCACAAAAACCTCATGCAGTGATGGGGACAGTTTTTAGAGTTTATGACTGATTCATGGGTGTGAGGGCTACATCACCCTGGGGCAGGTAGTTTGCATACAATGTAAGGGAGGGAAAGAAGCTGCTTGCTGCCGCTCCTCCTCCTCTGGGGTGCTCCTGCTGCTCTTGCTGTGTTGTGTTGCTATGAACTGTTGCCCTCTGCCATGTACCATGGTGCCTTGGAGTTAGTTGATTATAGACTAAAACCTCCACAAACTGTGAGCTAAATAAACCTTTCCTTTCTTAATTTTGTGTGTCAGGTATTTTGCCTCAACAATGAGAGAAAATTAACAAAGACACATTTCAGAGTTATTAAGATTATAAAACATTCATGCAAAGAGCCAGGAAAATGTTTATTTCAACATTTTTCTAGGTAGCTTCCAAGATAGGATATTTAATTATTTCTCTTCACTTAGAGAAATTTTTAAATTCAGAAAAAATTAACTATACATTTTAGAAACCCTTTAGAAAGGGTTAAAATAGGAGACTATGAACACAATTTAAATTTAACCAACTAGCTATCTCACTGACTTGTTTGTGATTAAATTAATTAATAACTAAACTTTTTAGGATAGATCCTGGTTCATAGTAATCACTCAATAAATATTAGCTGTATTTAAATTATCCCTATATAACTCTTCCAATATGCTTGCACCGTCATATTGGGAATATAAAGTTAAATCACATAAAAATACAAACAAAATATTAAAAACTGTAAAATATTAGCCTGTTTGCAACTCTTTCACTTAACGTACAGGTATCGCAGAAGCGTTCTTTTGTTTTTGATTTTTTTTTCCAGGGTGATTAAGGACTTTCTTTTGTTCAAAGTTCTAACACTTCTCTTCACTTTCCTGGAATTATGCTTTTAATTTTGTCCTCTCACTTTTAATGTATTTAGGAAGTCTTGCGGCCTGCTTTTCTTCTACTTCCTCTCTTTCTGTTTTTTCTATGTCTAGTATCACTCGTCCAAGAACCTTTTATATGAGTGTCACAGAAGACATTTCTGCTTGAGTATTGTATTTTCCTTTCTTTTTACAACATTTAAGTATTTTTTCAGCCTTCTCCTTGCTGTAGCTACCACTGATATTTACTAGACTCTGACTGCATATTCAGTCATAGCTGTCTAGACACCAGTTACTCACTAAGAAACTCAATGGAAGAAAACTTGGAAAACTGCACAAAGGAGTAAAAGACACACTAAAGCTCTGGACCCATTCAATGTTGTCTCTATCTGAGGGCTGCTTTATAAATTTTTTTGTTTGTTTTATACTCACTTAACTACTGGTAAAATAAACATACATCAGAGATACTATGGGGGGTGATTTTCCAGGCACTCTTAAGTTAAATTCAGGTTGACAGAAATTCGCTGTATAAGTTAGAATCTTTACTTATAGGAGACCATTGGGAAGTTGAAATATTAATGAATATATTACCATAATTCTCCTGATCTGCTGTTCTTTCACTTTCAAATTACCACAAAGGAGGCTAATTTATGGGCCAAGAAGAGATGAGAAACCCACAAACACCTTCACATAATAAAACAGATGACAAATGTGCTCTGAATAGATTGTATAAGATCCAAGCAAAAATAACAGCCTCAAAAGTCCACACTTTACATGAGATGGAGGTCACAGCCATGAAGTGAGAAGGAAGCAGGACTGAGGGAGAGCCTGTGTGGCTGTTATTGCTTGTGTGTAGAGCCCCGCTCGAAGGCTCATGTGGTCATAAGCCTTTTTCAGAGGCCGAATCTAAAGTGTGTGGCTGATTCAAAGTGCAATGCTGGGGTTAAGAGTGCAGGAATGAAGGGTGGGTGATTGCTGGATCTGTTCATTGATTGGATTGGCAATGCCCTAGCCCCACTAGACTGGACGCAACCTACGGGAAGAAAGAGGCTAGTCTCTCCTTCCCTTGATTATTGCTCTTGCTGCTTTCTGCCTCCATGAACTGTTGCCCTCTGCTTTGTGCCACCTGCGTTTTCAAGCCAGCTGATTAGGGACTGAAACCTCCACAAACTGTGAGCTGCACAAGCCTTTTCGCCTTTAATTTCCGTCAGCAATTTTGTCTCAGCAGTGAGAAACGTGACTAAGCCAGTGAAGTTATGTAATGCTTTTTATCAGGGATAAAAATACCGGGAGACACTGCCAGTGCAAACACACAGCATTCCCAGGCACAGTCAAGGCAAATATTTCAGCAGAAATGAGAAAAACATGATCGACCACACCCAAGAACTCTTCCTGGAGAAAAGCATTTGGTGTGAACTTGTGTTTGTATAGTGTGGGTTCATCTTCCAACCAGTAACGGTGGATGTCTGCAAGAGCAGGAGTGCCGCTTCCTCCCTGAGAGAGTCCTCCAGCAGCGTAAAATGACAGTCAGGCTTTCAGGGCATGGGTTTGGCCAGTAGATTGAAGCCTCCAACTGCCTGAAAGGTGGAAGAGTAATGTTGTAAGATGCAAAAGACTTGTCATTTGCCTGAAAAGCTGTAGACTGAGCGGACCTATTGAACGGGGCCCAGAGCAATTCCAACAGCACCGTAGATGTGGGCGCTGGAGTGGAATAATAAAAAAAGGAAACAGGTGCAGAAAGTAGACGGCATCCCAAGCAATGCACACGCCTTTGCCTCCATGCCGGGATGCCCACAGGCTGAGGAACGTGCCACCTCTGCCTTTGACCCAACTCCCTTCTCTAGGTAGTGCTCACCATGCTGAGGGACTGGATCTAAAACAAGAGTTTAGCAGGCTCACATTTGCCAACTGAGCTACTTCAAATTGGTAAGAAATAGCTTTCCATAATCACAAATAAGATAGGAGTCAAATTTTAAAAAATTAGAGTATTTCTTTTTCAGGAGAGTCAAATTGGCAGTTATGAACTCCATACTTGTGAGAATCAAATTGGTGGTTATGAAGTCCATACTTTCTTGAATTGCTGCTGAACATGGCTTTTTAGTACTCCTGAATTTCATATTGTAACATCACCTTGGAATCAGAATTTCTAAATATTTTATGCATGTCAAATTGTAGATCTCAGTGGCTACAATATTATGGTGTCTATCTTCTTCAAATAGTGGATCTAATTAGCTATTTAGAATACAAAAGGCGAAAGTTACTCCAAGGTCACGTTACCTCCGCTGCACTATTTGCATTGGCAGAACACTATGTATTTTCATTCTGACTTAAATATGGATCCCTAATGCTTTCTAAAAGATCCTACTCATTGCAGTCTGATGTGCACTGAGCACCAGCGGTAGCACACACTTGTCAATGACCTATCACATTTATGATAAGGGAAATGCAGTGGGAAGCAGAAGATGTTGCCCTCGTATCTCAGGGAATGGCATATAATTTACACTCAATAGATGTTGATACAGTCTGTTGAGGGACTAGTCATAAATCAGTCTGTCAAAACTTCCATCTGACTTTCAATGAACGCTGGTTAAGTCCAATTTAAACACTAAAATACAAGCTTCCAAAGAGACATGACAGACAAAAACTGTATAACTAAAAGAGACACTTCCACTTCTAAAAGTGTTAACACCATGAACAAAGAATAATAGGGAAAATATGTTTTTTGTTAGGATAAAAACTGAATCTTACCCAGAAGAACATAACAAAGTTAGTAGTCAAGATTTTGGCAATGAAGGAAGGAAATTATGTCACTAGATGTACACTTGTATGTTAATATTAGTACAAAGTAGAAATGGAGTACATTTAATGACATGTAGAAGAATATCTTACTGTCCCTAAATATGTTACTAAAATGTCAGGACATTTTACATCCATGTCATCTATCTTATATTTGAACCTATAAGGCAATTCAATTTTTTTATTTTAAAGAAAACAGTAAAAAAAGAAGAGCAACATCAAAATATAAACACAACAAAGTGACAAAATTAAAAATGATGAGGGGTTTCAAAGCAAACGATAGGAATTAACAGCGGTGCTATATTCCATATTGTTATCCTCACGAAGTTGCTCAGATTACCAGATGTAAGAATAGAAGATTGATCAAACCATTAAAGGGAATAAGAAAATAGTAATTCAAAAAAATTAGAGACAATGCAGAGTTTCACCAGACAGCACAGTAGGAATTCGCCAATGATTGTTCTATTACATGTTGTTTTCTTCACATCAGTTGCTCAGATTGCCAGATATAAGCCTGCACAATTGGTCAAAATAGAAAAAAAAATGTAAGCATTAATTGTTCCTTTCAATAAACCCCTAGACGTCAGCAGTACAGTTATCGCAGTTATCTTTCTACACACATACACACACGCACGCACGCACACACATTTATTTTGTTTTTTGCCTTAGTTCTTTCTTTCTTTTTCTTCTTTCCCTCATCCCAGTTGTTCCTTCATTTGAGCAATTTCTTTCCCTTTCATATTATCTATTGTATATTTTGGGTTTTATTTACTCTTTCATGTTCTTCCACAGGGAGACAATGTGATGTTTGCACATGTGTGTGGTTTATTTCACTTATGTGTATGGTCTCTAGTTGCATCCATTTACCTATAAAGCCTCCAGTTTATCTTTTTTATAGCTGAGTAATACTCCATTGTATAAAAATGCCACATCTTTTTTATCCATTCCTCAGTGGATGGGCATTTGGGTTGTTTCAAGATTTAGCTATGATGAATTACACTGCTATAAACATGGGTGCACATATATCGCTGTGGTGTGATGATTTTACTTCTTCTGGGAAAATACCCAGAAGGGGAATAGCTGTGTTAAATGGGACTTCTAACCCTAGTTTTGTGATTTCCACAGTGTTTTCACCAGTCTACACTCCCATGAACAATGGAGAAGGGTTCCTTTTTCCCTACAACCCCTCCAGCATGGGGATTTGATTTTAAATCAAAGAGATACCATCTTAGTGAGTTTATATTATGTGGGATACTCATAAGATACAGGATTTAAGCTCTGTACTACCTGCAGTTTTGACATCAGTTATTATTTTTGCTAGTAAACATGAATAGCAATTTGCTAAAAACAGTTGCATTAGTAATTCTCTTACAGGGTTACATTAAAATCAGTACAATAATCACATTTATATGCCTCATCTTCAGCAGATGCAGCTCCGCTTCTCTTAGATTCTGAAGTACCCAGGACTTCTCAGTGGAGTTCACGTAGGTGCTGAGAAAGCCTCACAGTTCCTAAGAAAATGAAAGGAAGGAAGCTTTGCTTGCCCTTTCACACTTTAAAGCTTGTTTGGAGACAGACTTTCTTTATTTTTATTATTTTAAAGAGAATAAAAATTTTTGCTTAACTCTCTGGAGCTAATTTTGTGTCTTTTAAATTTAAAAGAAAAATAATATGGTTTTTCCTCCTGGGGCTTTTACAGAAATCTTCCATGATAAAAATAACAAACTCCCTCTTTTAATATAAAGCGGTTTGTAGGGAATTTGGAAACTTTAAGTATACCCCTTAGGTCACATAGAAAGCACATGTATCTTAGAAAAAGGAAAGGAGATTTTAATTAAAATGAAAAAGTATTTTAATAATTACTTTCACATCAACATGAGCACAGGTATGATCTGGGACTTCCATCTGTCATTACAGATTGGAGTCCACATTCCCTGAGAGTTTTGTGGCGTTACCTTCAATATATGGAATAATTTTGCATTTTCTTTTGTGTACGTGTGAACCCTGCATTTAGTTTTCCATTTTTACAATTTGTGCATCTCGCTGATAAACAGTATGAAGGATTTAATTGCTTATTCCTCCAGCTATTAAAGTATATACTTTCATTATAGCTTTAAATTAAAGACTTGGAATCAAAGTTATTGCTTTTTTAATATACATATGATGTTATATACTTTGGAGTTTGTAATAAGTAACAATATCAGCACATCCACCAACTAGAGTTACTCGAGTAGAACATCTCATTATACCTACAGAATGCCTACGGTATCTCCCTTGGGATGTACTACAAATATTCAGTGTTATTAAACTTATATTAACATCCAAAAACTATACTTTGATTAAAAGTGTGTATCTTTAGATAATAGTAAAATGTCAAGTACTTCTGTGTGTTTTGTAAGTTAAAATTTTTTAACAGTAGGAAAATTTATTGGAGAAATGGAACGGGGGATAGAAATGCGGTAACAGGAAATAGGAAGAGCTCTGAGAGGGGTCCCGAATGGGTCGCCAATGAATCCACCTCAAAGGAAGTTTTGTAGATCAATCAGCTTGGCTGATCATAATTTTGATGCAAGTTGTACCTTCCCCATGATTTTGCTCTGTAAGTTTGGATTTTTGATCAATCTTTTGAAATAACAATTTGCCTTTAGCTTATATATATATATGTAATATATATATATGTACATAAATCTAAATTCTGAACACAGAAAAATGAAAGATATTTCCATTACATTATTTTATGGAGATGATTTAGCCTCCAGAATTGATAGAAATTTTAGCATCTAGTATTAACTAAGATGATGATGATCTATGAACGTTATTGCTATCTGTGGAACTGGGTTTTATATCCTTTAGCAAATATAAACTTTACTCACGTCTACCGGTAAACTCAGTGCCTACACAGTTATCACTGTTAGATTTCCAGCCACACCCTGTGTGATCCAGCTATATATACACTGGCGTGTATATGAGATGTGATTCCATCACATTTTTCTCAAATTCATGACCAGATACTGTAGGTATGAAAATGAATTGCAATTTGATTCTGGCTAGTCATCTATGTTACTATACTAAATGTATTATAACTAAATATCTGATGGCTTTGGTAAAAATCAAATTTGGGGGAAGCAAGGAGAAAGTAATGTCAGCGAGTGTCACTTTAAGAATTATAAATTCTGAAGCTGCCACCCTGCCGCTGTACAGCCCTCCAGTTACAGGAGTGATCTCAGTTCCCTTCGGCCTCATTGTTCTTGGTAGAGCCCACGGTTCCCACTTTCTCAGGTGTGCAGTGAATGGAATAGGATAAGAAGTCAGTCGCATGCAGTTAATAAAGTGACTAACATGTAACACAGACTAAAATACTGTAGTTTATTTTTATTCTTAACTACTTGCCCTGAGATAAAGGAGACGTAAAGGAGAAGCTACTGCTGGGGGGGAAGTGACGTTGGAGGACTGAGCTGTGCCTAGCAGAACGTGGCCTCGGATTTAAAACTTCGCACTAGACCTCACTGATACGTAATTATCACAGTTGAGACTTGTAGTTTGGGTTTCTAACAAGTTCTTCCTGCGATTTACGCACCCCTGAATTGAGAACACCTGAACCCGAGTATCAAAGGCAGCAAATAGGAATCTCTACAGATACCAGATCAGCGTACAAGTAATAGCCCAAAATTCAGATGATGGGAGCAGCACAAGGCAGACTTACCTTAGAATTCGAGGGAGGAGGAGTTCCAAGGAAATTCACTGCTGGCTGTCCCTGTGCTTATTCCTCAGTTCCCTCCCTACAAAAAAGAAATATTTCAGAGATACACAAAATAATATAATTGTGATTTGTGTATATACTACCATTTTAAAGGAACAAAAATCTGAGGTCCTTTGTTTACCTCTCATAATTTCATTTTCTTTCTTTTCTTTTTCTTTCTTTCTTTCTTTCTTTCTTTCTTTCTTTCTTTCTTTCTTTCTTTCTTTTTCTTTCTTTCTGTCTGTCTGTCTTGTCTTTCTTTCATCTGGAATCTAACCCAGGACCTTCACAGTACCATATATCCCTGGCCCTTTTTTATTTTTTATTTTGAAACAGGGTCTCCCTACATCAGCAAGAAAGTTACCCAGGCTGGGCTTGAACTTGTGACCTTGGCTCAGTCTCCCAGGGTGCTGGGATGACAAGCATTTCCGCCCCACCCCCCACCACTTCCCTAAAGCCCTGTAACCAGTGCCTTGAGCTCAGTGTTTACTCTGCCTCATCATTTCTTTCACACTATATCTCACTCTTCAAAATGCGTGGATTCAAATGAAATTTTATACGTCTGCTCCATAATCAGTTTTACCCAATATTTCTTTTCCGAAATTCATCCATATTGATGCAAGTACCTTAACTTCCTTTCTCATGCTGTATTTTGCATTCTCTTTTCTGGGAAATGTACAGTTTGGTTTTTCTACCTTGTTGAGCAATGTTTAGATCATTTTCTGTGCTGGCTATGTCATGAATATTCCTGTCCCCAGGTTCCATCGTTTACCTGTGCGCATTGTAACCTTGTTTTTCTCGCTAGATTGTTCTGCAAACTTGTGCCCATTCACGTATCAAGGAAATATTTCTAAAATCCAGTTTTTCAGGTTTCTGCATTTGGTGTGCAGAGGCACTGCGGTATTTCCTCTTTTACTACCATTTATCTTTTCAAGTCAAGTTGTAAAACAAATATCCCCAGAAAGTAGTGGCTCCTTGGACAGTACATGGAAGATTTGATGTCTAGTATATAAAGTTTTTGGAGCACTGGCTGGGCAGCTTTGGTTACTGTCAATTATATAATATAATGGCTTTGTAAGATCAAGATCTCTGGGATTGGAAATACAAGCAAGACACAGTCACCGTCGCCCTGGGTGCTTCTCCGTTATCCCATGGGACTTTGGAGGCGAAACCCAAACTGTGGGATAGCTTATGGTGTCTACTGTGTCATGAATGCTTTTCTTCTATGTGATGGTTTACAGGGTTCTGCCAGACACTACCCGTGACACTACTGTAGCCCTGCTTGTTAGCTTGCAAGTGAGCTAAAGTCCCATTCACATCCTTCATCTTCCACACTGGTTCTGACATGCATAAAGATCCTCATGTGTTTGTATCCACAGCAAATGTTAGTCTTATTACCGTGTTTAAAGTTCTGCCTATCAGATGGTGGGGAACAGTGTGGTGGTTTTAATTTCCCTTTGGGTTCATTGTGAGGCTGGGGCTTTCTCTAATTAATGAATTATTGGATTTCCTCATCTATGAAATATTTATTCATTTGGCTCATTTTTATAATGAATTCTTTTTCTTTATCAGGGGTTTTAATGTAATGGTTTAACTTTATGAGTTGCAAATATGTTTTTCAAAAATCTGACTTGTATTTTTTTCTGTTTGTTAAGGGGTACGAATAGCAATACTTTTTGAACTTGAATTTTTGATTTAATATTCATTTCACACATAAATTTGGTTAATTTACCAGTCTTCTCCTTTGTGATTCATGCTTCACTTTCCCATTCAAAAAATACAATATAGCACTTGAGGTCATAATGACATTTTTGTGTATTTTTTGCAACCAATTCCTTTGGATTTTTGAAAAAATTGAATATTTTTTAAATTAAAAATTAAAAATGGATACATAAGTGTATAGAATTGTACATATTCTGGGGTTATTATACTATTTTGGTACTTGTATACATTGTATAATGTTTAAATCAGCACAAACATATTTATCTCTTCTGGCTTGCTTTTGAAATTTAAATATTTGATGCTCACCATAATTCATGACTCCTGTCCATAATATGTGGGATAATGTGCTTTTTTCCCACATACATAAGAAATTCTATATCACATACACTTCCTTCCTCTATGTGGACAGCAACATCCCCACAGATTTATATATGGGACTTCTCTCCTTTCCTAATATTTACTTTGTCACTTGTGTGAGAATGTATTAATAGCACATATGTTTGATGTTTTCATTTCCAGAAATGTATCAGGTTAGGCTATATGATTAGGATTAACATACCTACAAAAAACAAATGTATGGATACATGAATACACAAGCACACATGCACATATACATGTTCAACTAGTGTGTACATATATGATGTACAAACATATGTACATATATGTATATGTTGCATGTGTGAAGAAAGAGAGACAGAGACAGAGAGGCAGAGATAGAGAGAGACATACCATTATGGCTGATACATTGTGTCAAATTGGGGAATCTGGAGGTTTAGCTGAGTGACTCAGGAGGAAGCTGGGGCGCTTACTTTATAAACATCCTGAGCCTGTGGAAGAGGAGGGATGGAGATTGTGTGAGAGGTACACGCCCCCTGGGTGGGGGTAGGCTGTTTACAGTGTAAGGGAAGGAAAGAGGCTGCTTGCAGCCATTCCTTCCTTTTTGCTGGTTGTTTTTGCTGTGCTCTGCTGCCATGAATAGTTTGCCCTCTGCCATGTGCCACTCTGCCTCAGAACCAGGCAAGTATGGACTGAAACCTCCACAAACTGTAAGCTAAATAAACCTTTCCTTCCTTCATTTTGGGCATTGGGTATTTTGTCTCAGCAATGAGAAAAAAAGTAACCAAGACACATACCAGAGAGAGAGAAATAACAATGACAAAACCCCTAAGGGAGAATGGGAACCCAAATCAGTGGAATTCCTACTCAAACTGATTTTGCTCTCAGCTGTTCACCAACTCAGACAAACTAGACCTTGAATTTCTCATAGTTCAGTGGGGTGGAGGTGGGTAAGAATGCAAACCTGAAGGCTGTGCACAGGAATGTTCTCCACTTTAATCTGAACGCCAAATGGTTTCACAATCAAACTGGAAGTGAGCTGTGCTGCTGATGTCCTCAGGGACATGGCAGAAGAAAGGGGCGTGTCTAAAGGAATATGTATTTGTCCTAAGCCTCAAAGAACCTCTAACAACAAAACTTTAAGCCACATGATCAGCACAAAAAAAAATTAAGCACCATGAACAAGGATACCATATATTTCAGACATGAAAAGTAGCTGGCTCATATTTCAGGACATTGATACATAAATATGCTTATTTATATTTACATGAAAAGTGATGTCTACATATCAGCAATATATACGATGCATATTTTTGCTAAAATAAGGAATATATAAAATGTTTAGACCAGAAAAATAGCTTAAAATTTAAAAACCACAATCTATAGTAGCAAAGAAATATATGAATCACCTATAAGTCTAATGAATTATATGCATGCATTTACTGAAGCAAAATTGAAAATGCTAGTAAAAATCATTCAAATGCACCTTCTATAAATGAAGATGTATAACTCCCAATAAAGGGAGATACTTATGGTGGAAAGACCAAATAAAAGGGAGGAACAGGGGGACAGATGAGGGGGGAGAGAGGGA